>KZ805304.1:466760-624205 GCA_003073855.1 Periconia macrospinosa
GAGGCGTTTGTAGCTGGTAGTTCACTGTTGGGACCCTCATCACCAAACTTCTGCTTCGGCAACAAACTTACTCTTTATCGTTGACCCCTTCGGGGGCTCATCGCCATACTTTTGCTTCGGCGAAGGGAATAAACGCCCACGGGTCGTGATTCATCGCGATTACCTTCTATATAATATAGAGAACGTGGCAAATACTCTGTCCCAAATCATCTCACGATGAGGCGGGTGGAGGGCGCAGTGCTTGATAGTTTACGCACAGGTACCGGGGTCATCATCGAACCCGCCTGGTTGTATTGCTATGTTAAAAGCAGACTCCTTATGTAGGCGTTATCCTGTAAGAAATTATGGGTGTCAACCTACGGAGTGAATCTGGGGTATTGGGCCCATTGGTACAGTCTACTATGATATCAATATAGATACTGGCTGAGGGGTCTACAGAGGACGTTGGGATAAACAGCGGCCGTGCGCTGGGTGTTGCGAGGATTAGCCGATCAGCAACAACGACCAGTTGACGTACATTATTAATGGCAGGTATAAAACGCTTGCAGCAAAGAACGAAAGTCTCACCGCGCGTTGCAGGCAGGGATTGTAGAGATGAGTCAAGATTTTTGGCCGAGTGAAGAGGCTACAACGAAAGGCTTAGAGAAATCATTGCCAGCACCAACTTCAGCCCGATGCACCGCAGCCGATCCAAGCCCGAAAGTGCCGTCGCTATGGTACGCCCGTCTCCAACTCTTTCCGCAGAGGTACGCACAACGAGAAAGATGCATTCAGATGCCGATACACTGGCACAAAGTGGGCAACAAACTAGGTAAACTGGTCCATCTCAAAAGGTCAGCAACTATCCACCACGGAAAACACCCATGGGATTGTGGAGATGAATAAAGATTTTTGGCCGGGTGAAGAGAGAAAGGCTACCGTGAAATTGATCGCCTCAAACTCAGACCTGGCTCCCACCCGGGCCTGGTTAAGATATGTTTCCCACCCGGCACCTGTCCCTCCCGACACCTGAAGAGTGGAAGTTTCGATTGAAAGTCATTCGCATCAAGCAAAGCCTTCCCGGCAACAACGTGGATCACCATGTCACGCCAGCCCGCCCCTCTCGTCTGAAGCTGCCAATCCAACTGCTTCAGCAGCCGTACCGTTAGCTCAACCCGAGCCCATCGTACCCTCAACCTCTGAAGCCATCCTCCAAACCATCGACCCTCCGCCTCGACGACTCTCTACGAATCCCACCTTGAGATCGGAGAGCTCCAAGAACAATAGGGTGCACACGCGACCGCTTACCGACATTCCAACACCCCAATTGACAACACGGCGCCAAACAAGGCCGCTGAGGAGTAGTTGACGATTGCCCTCTCCCCACTATCGTGTCTGATACAGACCGCTCTCGCGTCGACGAAACTCGGAGATACATGCAATTAGCGGATATTACAATTATCACAGATGAGTACGGTTGTATGGTAACGGAGGACAACAACTACAAGGAAATAGACGAAGCAACCAGGCGGAAGGGACCAAACCCAGGCGACCTGGAGAACACCCCTTGCTCAACGACACGACTGGCGCCAACACATCAATTCACAACATGGCGCCAAACAAGAAGGCCACAGAAGCAGCCTACAACTGCCCTCCCCCTCACCACGGTCTTGAGGTTCAAGGGCTGGACACAGAAAATGAGAATGTTCAACAGATCATTCACAGGTGCTGGAAGTTTGGGACAGCGAATTTCCGGTTAGCTAGTCTATAAGAGGAGCAAGAAGTAGGTTTTTGAGACATTACTTTTTGATGGAATAATATACTAACACTTCCCAGCGAGAATTGGCCCCCGAAATTGAAGAAAAGCAGGTTGAGCGACTCGCCCCTATGAGACCCACACGAGACGTTCAACCCCTGGTAGTCACCGGTACTCCCCCTCACCCTCAACCCCACGCGACCCGGCGAACCCCTCTTGCCCAACGACACGACTGGCGAGACTGGCGGACTTGACCGAGCGGCGTAGGGTTGACGCGTGAAGCCGCAGTCGTGGAGACATCTTGACGAAAAGCCCACCTCGAACTGGGATCTGTCCGTGATCGAATATTCCCAATCGAACCCTCGATGGGGTATGCTCAACACACATCACCAACCATCCTGAAATCTGACACTTTGATTTAGCCCTCGTGATTTGCCGTTTGCTGTCTATCGATCGCTCTTCTCCGACATGAACCTACACATCTCGCCGTACATGATAAACGCCCTCGCCAGCCTTCTACTCTGATCGCTTCCTCTTTGCTGGGACCACGGCCTCCAAGTCGGCGACGCTTTTCCCCCCATTTAGCACCGAGAGGATGCGGAGGGTGTCCGGGCTACCGCGCAGAGAGTACATGGTGTGTTCGGTTGGCAGCGGTGGCGTGGATAGTCGATCGGGCGCCCTGATGGTGGCAGGCTTTCCTGATTAGAGTCAGCGTCTGTCTTGATGGTGGCTGCATATTGCGTACCGTTAGGAGTTATGTTAGATAATGGGGAAGTGATAATAGCCTTCTTGGCTTTTGGCGGCTCTGGTTTCGTTAGCAAGCGCTTGGCTGGGGCTGCTATCTGACGACATACTCGGCTTGCGATCGACTTGATACTCTTTGAGAAGGCCATCGCTGACCTTCTCGCACGTAGAGATGTGAGATTTGAAGGCTGATATGGATTTGACGTAAGCCTTGCCGCACGTGCACTGGTAACGTGCCATCGTGATGGTTCGGTTGTGTCAACTTGAAAGGATTCGGTGTGGAGCTTGAGAAGAGCTTGGGTGGAGTTGGAGTGGCTTTTGTAGTTGGGTCTGTCGCTTGGTTGTGTGCAATCACCATTTAGGCATCAGCTAGGCCTGCGTCTCCGCGCGATCGACTCGGCTTCCGGGTGTTAGCTCCAACCAGGGGACGAAAGGATGTATTCATCATCGCCCTGGTCGCTGTCGCCGCCGCCGTCGTCAACAACAGCCTTGCGGGCGCGCTTCGGTCGGGGCTTGTCCTCGTCCAACGCAGACTCGGGATCGCGCTTCCGGGCTGCATCAGAAAGAGAAGGGCCGGCTTCAGGTGCGGGCGATTCACCATCCTCTCCAGTCGAAGGTTCGTCCCCTGGCCAGCTTTCATTCTCCTCGTCAGCTAGGCCTCCTAGGTTTTTAAGACACCCAGGGACCTGGTTTTCATCGTTGTCGATGAGAAGGCCATTATTATTAACATGAAAGTTACGCTGAACCTTTAAAAAGGTGACGCCTTTTGGGAGGCTAAAACTAAGTGATTTACTATTATTTTCTCTTAGTTTCCACACTCGACGACCGTTAACTTTTGTCCTGAAATATAAACAATTCCCACATACTGGACACGTATTTGTAGTTGCAGGAATTTTTATCTCTAGGCCTATACCATAAATATAATCCGTGTGCGTAGGATCATTGCATTCCCACGCAGGATAGCCCTCCAGGCTGGCAGGTTTTTCCTCGGGGAATTGACCCTTATCTTGGGCTAGTGGCCGTGCGCTTGGAGGGTTCGTGTTCAGCCCTAGGATTACTTTTATAAGGCTGGTATCGCGATAACCTACTTTTATCTGTAGGCTTTGTCCCTTATACTGGTATTTATGTTGTATAGGGTCATTTTTAGGGCACGTTGGGAGGCGCTGAGTAAAGACTGCTAGATTAATTGATTGTACTTGGGTATTACTGTACGCCTCCCACATAAGAAGAGCTAGTACAGGTTAGCTCAGTGCTAGTAAAAGGAGTAAGAATTTTCTCTACGTACCTTGGATCTGTTTTAAACTTGCTAACAATATGTGAAAAGCACGTCCGTTTTGATTCTCCCAATGACCAATAAGCACGCTTACTGAACCTAAATGTACGCCTAATTGTTCTTTATATTCATCCCGTAACGTTCCCTCAATTGTTGGTAATTGCTGGATTATGCTTGAGTATTGTATAGTTCGGGGCTGATCTTGGTCCTCTATATCGGACCGGGTTTGAATTGCTTTTACTATGTGCTGTATCTTTGTAGCTACGTCCCCTAGTACTGGAGGGAGAGGGCGAAGTCGTACTTTAAGATTATGCATAGTGTCCGCTGTCCATTGAAGGGAGGTTTTATGTTCTTGAGAGGTGGACATAGTGAAAATTAAGAGTTGGAGATTGTATTAGAAAATTGTGGGAGTGATAGATAGGTTGACTGATAGGTAAAAAGATGTGAATGGACTGGCTGACTATTGATTGACGGCTTGAGGGGCACTATGTATACGCCTTTTTGTAACTGAATGAGTGGCAATCAGCAAGCAAACAAAAGAGGTTGTACAGCTTGTTAAGTGATTTCCCATTATAGACAAATAGTTATACAGATTACCAAAGAAACAAGACTATAGAGCGGCTCTTATTATTCTGATTGGGTGCGCAGCAAGCAATACTAACATCACTCCTTCATTGTGTACATGTGACTGAGGGCACGTGACTAAAGTTATTTATATCAATCCTTGCGAGGGTGCACAAACATTTACACAGTTATTAAAGGGATGGAGTTTAACTACCCGCAAAGCAGCGGACCTGATTGCTTGGCAGCAAGCAATCGCAACATCACTCCTACCGTTGGCGTGTAAACGTGACCAAGGGTGGGTGACTCGAGCGTGCGAACGGCTATCTCTGCGCTAAGATAGGACGATCAACGTTAAGAGGACCGACGAGATAGTAGTGTAGGGTACTTTTGTGTAATTTGCATGTGTGGTCGTATTGATGTGCTTGATGCCTCAAACGCATATAACGTGATATATTATTTCAATCAGATCAGCCCTAGCCCTACTCTCACACTACAGTCTCTTACATTACATACGCTTACATAGTCTTACACTACATACTCTTACACTACACTTACTAGTCACTACTCTACGTCCCTTGCCCTTTATTTCTTTTTCTTCTTTATAGCGGCGTTAACCAATTGACGGAGTGCACCAATGTCCAAGATACTCCCATCTTCCCATACCGTGCAACCACGGCGTACAGCTTGTCTTAGAAGATTCCGCTTATCACCTTCGTAGGTAGTCGCCGTTACACCGAATCCATACGTAACAATAGCTTCAAAGACCTCCTTTATACATATTACGTATTCTGGAGACGTCGAAAACATTGTTTGGATTGTCCCTTGCAGGTCCGCAAGTGACTTCGGATCCTGGTCGTGCGCCCTATTCGCTCCCACTTTTTGTCCACGAAAATAAGCCGTACGCAGGGGATCGAAGCGGGAACGTTATATGGTAGAGGGAGATTTATCATGCCGATTTGCCTCAATGGAAGGAGTCCATTGTAGGTTTCCAGACCTGACTAACAGTGCTTCGTCGGGCGACGATCTATTGAAGCCAATGAGGACAAATGGTTGTTTTGTAACGGGAATGTCGTCCGCCATCTCCAAGTAGTTGATTGTAGAACCGTTGTCCCAGGCGTAGCAGCGAACTACGATGCATTTGATCGCCGAGCCACCTTGCTCGTGGCGGAGAAGGTATTGCAGGGCATCCCCGCGTGCTTCGTCTGCCATCTCGGCGGGAACCGAGAAGAGAATGGCGTTGCCTAGGATGTGGTGCTTACCGAGCGAGAGCGCGACAACGTTACTCCCGTCGTGTGGTTTCGACTTATTCCACTGCCTGCAGAACTCTTGATGGCAGGAGCTGCCATCCTCAGGGGTCTCCGCGCGCGCGGGCACGTCCGCCACAGGTTCAGGCTCCAGCTCCTGCGGCGCTGCGCCTGTGGTATCTGGGGTGATAGTTAATGCCTGAAGGTTCTTGTTCATCTCTTCCTTCTGCATCTGATCTAGCTCCTGAATAGCAGCGTCGGCGTTCTTAACAAGGGCGCGTAGAATTTCTTGACCTGCATTTTCCTCACCACACCTAATATCTATAAGAGACGCCTTCTTTACTGTTTCAATGCTTTTACCTTTTGGTAAATTCCCTCGTTGAAAAACCATGATCCTTGTGTCATTAAGGGTATTGTACACCCAGATGACGAAGTGCCAGGATTTTTCAACCGTGTTCAGATTTTTATCATCATAGACCCAGCGGGCGCTGTCACCCTCTGAAGTCTTCAACTCAATCGACAAAGAGTGGTTTCTGTCATCCGCGTCGACGATCTCGCAAAGCAAGTCCCCTCCTAAAGGCGCGTACGGCGTCTGACGAAACCTTATATTGAAGTGTGCTCGTGCTTTTTTAGTTACGTCGTGCAAGAGCAGCACGGAATTAGCAGCCTGTTCTTTTTCATTAGAAGCAAATTTGTGGATATCAGATAATTTCGATCGGAGCGGTGTCCAATTCAGGGTAATCTTGGTCTGCGGGTTTTGGAGGGAACCTGGGTTCGCATCGGTCGCCACGACCTGTTGAAGCAGTTCCGCCCAGTCCTGTTGGTGCCAGGCATACGGAAGGTACATGGCTTCCTCTGCAGGATTATGTCCGCTAAGGACGATCCTCTCTCTGGGAATCGCAAACAGAATGTCTGGCTGGTGAGGTAAAATAGTGATAAACAGCTGCGTCTCATTCTCCGATGTTAAAGCTTGAATCATCGGGAACATGGATTTGATGTCCACCAAAACCCCTTGTTGATCGTCGCAGCGGCTCGTCCAAGCGTACTTTGCTAGCTCGTCGTCCCCTGCGCCGTCGGGAAACGTGAGCTCGTTGTCCTCTCCGATGGTGGGATATGCAGAGCCGTCGCCCTTGTCGCTGCTGGGAGCTCTCCGGACCTTGCTGGTATCAAACAGCATGCCATCGCTCAGGGCGTGATTCTCGGCTGATGAACCTTAGTTGTGATCGATGTCTTCGTTGCGCAGTCATTAAATTCATACCTCGACACAGATAGAGCGTCGTGCCCCGGCAGCAATCTGCCAGACTTTTCCATTCGGAGCTGCTGTTCCACACAGCTCCTTCTACTAACGCTCCTCGGTACATGTAAAGGGCGTCAAGTTTTCGATCTTTCTTGCTTGAAGTCCCCTGTCCCTCCTGTACTTTCCCCTTCCCCTTCCCTTTCCCCTTCCCTTTGGGCTTCAGAGGCATGACGAAGTGGTGAATCAAGAACGTAGGAGGCAGGCGATGGGCTGGGAAGCTCTTCGTGTTAGCGTGGATCTGCAGTGGGTTGTAGGTGGTTGTGGTGTTTATAGAACGGTGAAAGATGGAGAGACTGATCACTTACCTACGGATCGTCTTTCGCTGAGAGGTGCAAGCGGAGTTGCGAATCGCCCCTGCTAGAGATTCACAGGGTCTGCGTGATGGTGGTATTTATAGGCAGCTGCCGGAGTGATACGGTTGCTAATGTGGTGACTGGGTTTTTGGAGCCAGTATAACAACTATGTAAACGATTTTGGTGTTGGTTGTGGGGAGAGAGAGCTGAATCGCTTAACACTATCTCTCTGGTGGAAGGGCACAGATTTATACATTGATGCCCTGCCTGGACAGCAAACGCAGTGCGGTCGAGGAGCACCTAGCAATTAATCCAGATCAATCACCGAATCGCGAATTACTCAACAAACACTTGGGCGGAGAAAGGCGCAGAGGAGCAAGTTATCAATCACCAATTGATTCTGTTGTAGGGAATACGAACTCCGTGCTCTCGTGCGGTGTGATAAATATACGTGCAATAATTCGAGACACGTGGCGAGCACCTCAAATTGCAGTGCGGTATTGATGCTGTAGTTGATAACCTTAGCGTCCTTCTCATGTTGTGTTACAACGCTTCAAGCGGCCTCGTAACCTTCCTAGGCAGCAAACAGAGGACACGTACAAAGTAGAGGTAGAGCAGCTTCTTTCTTCTCCACACGCTTTCTTGCAACGTTGCTTAACATACCATGGCCGACTCATCATCGCCTCAACGCGACCCTGCGTCCTCTCCAACGTTCCCAGCATCCCCTGCAGCACTATCGCCGGACGACGAAGCAAAACCCGAAGAGGAGGGGCTTTCTCAGCACCTAGATGGCATGACGATGCAACACGATAACCACAACGAGCATACTCCGGGAGATGAGCGCCAGGAAGCAGACCGAGACCGAGCGGGACCAGCCCCAGAATCAATGCAGGCCCAATCATCCGTGGAGACCCCAGCAGCGGAAGCTCAGCCGGCCAAGTCCCCACTGTCAGCTGGTCAACGATGCTGGCATTTCCACGGCGATGGAAAGCAGTGGCCGCCAACTATTCATTACGACGCAGACATGCTGCGCGTTATGCAGACGTACCTCCCCCTCCAACCATACCAATTCATCATCGGGCTAGCGAATATTAAGGACCATATACAACGCGTGGTGACCGCGAAGCCTGAAGGCAACCGCCTTAAGGTTGAAAAACACAATTTCAACCTGAACGGCTTCAGCTGGGATAAGACCCAAAGCTGCGAGGTCATTGATCTGTATGACGTTATTGTAGATGGATACTTGTTTAAGCCATACAAGGGACAAACATCGGCACAGATTTTGCAATGCTTGCGGGACATTCCTATGGCAAACGTCTCATAATCTTGGGATATCAGGACAGGCACGTTTGAGGTGCACTAGAAGAGACGTGATTTCTGTATCCCTCTTCTTACAGTTAAATATACTTAGACGTGGGCAAAACATGGAAATTAGGAGGCCGGGCGGACGCCCAACATGTAGTTGGGTCGACACCCTACAGCTAACTCTATAATAAAAATCAAAACGCTTATGTCAAATAGCTAAGAAACACGTCCTGTAGACGGAGTGAGATTCTATGTTGTCGTTGCAGAAAATAAATCTTACTGGTAGGTGCCTGATGTTTAAAAATCCGTTAGAAAAGGCCACTTTTGCATAGATATTTAAAAAGAAGAGGGGTTTTAGCTGATTTTTTAGTCAATTTTCACGATGAGAAGAACCATATATCAAATAAGTAATTAGTTCAATGCGTTAGGGGGTTAAAAAGAAGTGTTCTTGCAAGATTTATATAAGCCAGCCACGCAAATCGTGCGTCCTTATTTTACATGTCCGATGGTCCGTCGCGTGTTTTAGTGCAAAGATTATTTTTTTACTGCTTAAGTTGAGGGCTAAGCTGGCAGGTGACAACGAAAGCTCCACCGTATTAAAATAGTGAAGTTGATTTTTAGCTTTATTTTTACAATTGCGCGAAAACTTCCAAAAAAAAAAATACCTAGTGTGCAGTGCTGATGAGTACGTGTACAAATGTGGATGGTTCCTCGCTTAAGTCCAGCTTTCATTGTTGCCTGAGAGATCCTGCTACTCACCTTCTTACACTACACACTTTGGCACTACCTACATTTTTATCCATCTTAGATGTGAAACCATTCAGAAATAAGGCGAAAAGAGTGAGGGTGTAAGTGATGGCCCGTCTAACGAAGGATGGCAAGGCTAACGATTTCGAGACTCGAGAGCGGCAGATCAACGAAGACCATGGCCCCCACCCTACTCTCGGCATTAGAACCTCTCATCAAGCTCAACCGAGGTGCTCGGTTTGAGGGAGACGTCTTCTCTGTGTTGCTCGCCGACCCCCAAGTCGTGCGATCTTTCGAATTTGGTGCCGTGGACGGTGCCCTCGACTGTGCACCTCTGGACGATACAAGCGCAAGCTACTCGGAGCGGCTGTGGCGACTCAACAATGCCGCGCGGAGGGACCCAGGTTCCCAATGCCTCATCCCTTTCGATGTGAAGAACACGACCGCGTCAGTCGCTGGAGAGCAGATCTGTATTGGACCCCGAACTCAGCAGGCCACTGCCGCTTTTCACATCCTCACCTACGCTGTTGATCCTCGTTTCGTGGATGTGATCCCCAACATACGCGGAGACGATCGGTCCGATGGCGACGTGGCAGGCTCCGTTTCCGTCAATCGTTCGAAGAAGCTCCACGTCGAGGGCTCGACATACGGTTTCCTCGACCCCTACAACGCTCCCTATCGTGTTCCGCTCGCTCTGCTGCACGAGTCGCTCCGCCGCATACGCCGATGCTTCCTCGACAACGAGGATTACGTGAACCCGTGGACCCTGGTGTCCTTCGCCGGGTGGAGGCCAATGGTGATTCGATCGATGGACTGCCTCCTACCCTCCGAGAGCACAGAGCACTTCTCCGCGTACTTGGGGGTCATGGACATGCTCAGGTGCGTGCGCAACGCCGCCCTGACGCGAGACCCGCCTCTACACATCGCCCTCGACTTCGTCGGCGTCCAGCCGCGCTTGGCAGATTTCAAATTCATTGTTGGCCAGACACGACAGGTCTTTGTACAGTATAAGTTGGACGTTAAGGACCGTCGCGCAGGCAACTACGGCAATGTCGCCATCGCCCGAGGGGAGGGGCAGGCGCGCAGGCACTACTTCTCCTCCATTGACAGGTACGTTCCTCCACGCCGCCGCGACGCCTTGCTCACCTCTCCAGGTTTGATTTCCTCCTCTACGAGTTTCGCTTCTCGAATCGCCCCAATCCGACTCCGATCGTCCAGTTCTTCTTCCTCCCGGAGAGGATCCTGCCTCAGCGCTTTTACACTTTGCAAGAGGAAACCAACGAGGTCGATTTCGATACACCAGAGTTTCGGCGGTACCTTGTCTCCAAGGATCGCGAGGGTCGGTGGGTGGAGCGAGTTTTGGAGATCGTAGACGCCGAGCCGCGGCCCCGTTGGCCTGCACCGCGGCCTCATCGCGCCTCCGACTTCGACACGCCAACGTCCCGCCACGTACGGGCGTCGCTGCAATCGCTGCACACCCCAACCCCCCAAGCTTCACCCCCGCCCGCTAGGGCGAGATGGGTGCAGGAGAAGGAGGCCTTCCACTTCCGATTCTTCGACGCCATCATGGCGCAGTGCGCGAGCAGGTGGGTGCCTTCTCGATTGGTAGGGATATGCTGACGCGTCCAGGGCCTCGGGGCTTCTCATCGTGATGAGCGATGAACACCCCATGGGCGATTTCGCCTTCTGCCGGTACGAGTGGTCGGAGACGGAGCGCGAGGCGTACGCCCGTTCCCACAGACCTCCCATGGTCCTCCACCAGCTGCCGGCGGCTGCCCATCTCGTGATGGTGTACGCGTTCGCGAGGAGCATGGAGACTGACTCCACCGGTCCCTGGCTGTCCTCCGCCGAATTCCGCAGGGTCAACTCGTGCTCCACCCCCCGGCTCCTCCTGTTCGATCCCTTCGGTCCCGAAGACCACGCGACTTTCGGTTCCCTGTTTGCGGTGCCCTCCGAGGACATCGGCCCGTCCCCCCAACACATCGAAGCGCACAAGGACAACCTGGAGCCCGGCCGATCCCAGCCCTGGCGGCAGGCGAGGGTGCCCATGCTGTCGGACATGCTTGTCAGCGGATGCACCCTGGCGGATTACATGGCCTCCGCCACTGGGCCTCTGCTGTACGATGGCGGGGATGGATGGGGACACGCGTGGGAGCTTCTGGACCGGTTTGCGGGCACGAAACCGTTCACCTACCCAACCTCCCTCGCCCGACAGCCGGCTGGCTACCACGTTACGGTTCAGCAAGCACACCAGCGTCTCTTCGAGGAGCACTGCAAGGAGGTACGCAAGGGAGGTAGTGACTTGTAAGTCACGGATGACGTGGGCAACGTTGGCAAAAGCACAATCTACGGCAGCAAGCACCTCGTCGATGCGGCAGCCAGCCAACATGTTGCCGAATCCACAGACAGGCAAGCTGCTCTTGTTGAAGGGCGGAGGAGAGCAGAGGAGTGCTCATGACGGTTCCACACCATCTCCCCACCCAAGCAGGCACAATCCAACCAAAGAAGTTGGCCATGACGGGAAGGCTGTACATCTGTTGAATGGCTTGTCACACATCGGTACAGCTCGGTCATGAAGATCTTTTATCAGAAATGCAGACTTATCGAACTTCAACACCTACCACACCTACCACACCTACAACACCTACAACACCTACATTGCAAAAGCAGTCAACACATGCCTAGTTCCGCCCCCGACAACCAACGGCAGCTGCTGGCTCCCTCTTTTCCCATCGTCGTCTAGGTTTGGATACCTTGGCCCGAAAGCATCAGCGACATCGCCGATTCAGCAGCGGACGATTGTGTTTGCGACCCAGCCCGCAATCAGCTGACCCAACACCGTGACTGGCCTCTACAAACGTGAAGCTTAGTCCAGTGACCTGTAATATGTCACACGATCCCGGTGCAGGCAGTATAAAGGCCTAACGGTGTTCCCAGCGGTCTCGGCAAGAGCACCTCACACCATGATTTTCCCTGAATGGCCAGCCCTCGTCTCCGCTGACGTTAAAGGCGGGCACAATGTCCTTGTTATCTCTCAGTGCTCCTCTACACTGCGAGAGTTACTAGATATTATTACTAAGGATGGTGTCGTAGTGCACTACCTTCCACTCAATTTAACCATGGGTAACGCTGGAGTCGTGCTAGAAGCTCAACGACAGATGCTGCTCCGCCCGCAGTTCAGATTCCAGCACCTAATATGTTCGGGTGGCCCCCAGCGTATGTCTGATTTTAAAGAGTTCCTACGCTGCTGGAAACATTCCCAGAAGCTTGCTCCTAGCGCTGAGGTTACGGTACAACTGTTTCCACTCGAAAATGAGGTAGACTGGGTACCCATTACTCACATGTACGCAGTAGCAGCGGCAGCGGCTGGGTTTAGACTGATCAGAGTCAACGGGGTGGACGTTCAAGGGACCTCACAGGGCATCCAGAGCTGCTACGACCAGGATGACTTGCGAGCTCTTAAACATCGCACTCAATCAATAGTAAACTGCCTTGGGAGCTATGATTACCAGTCTAGAGTTTACAATCGAGAATACACCCACTTTGCAAACGAAGTGCAGTTTCTCGACTTTCAGGCACGGCAATCCCCAGGAGATATTGACGTGCCGTACAGCCTGGTGCGTTACGCTGACGGTACTGCACTATTTGGGACTTTCGTCGCAATCGCAGCAACAGACGGATAGGGGCGCGCGATCACAGCTGATCGTCTACAATCCAGGATTCGACAACCCCAAATCCCTACCAAGCTTGCAAACCACGCATAGATTCAACACAACTTACTTTCACAATACTTATTGCTGTAGGGTTAATGCGCGCGCTGTCATAAGAACCGATGCTGGCGATTGAAGTGCGGCGCTTGCCTTCTCCATGCTCTGGGGTGACGTGCGCGCCGCTGGTCGTTGAGCGATGCTGCCTAACGCGCCTTCCTCTCGCGCCTCCCTCCTGTGCATTCATCGTGGACACCATCAAGCACTCCACCCACTGCCCATGTCTCCCCCTATTCGACGACTATATGTACAGCTTTTGCCGCTGGATCCTCATCAATGAATCAACGCTTGCTTGGTCCAGCGGCTTAAGCTCCTGTGGTGTAATGGAAGCATCTGGCTCTCGCAGGCCTAGGATCTGGGTTCGATTCCTAGCTGGAGCGATTCTTTTTTTTGCTCCTGAACCTGAACCTGTCCCAAAAAAAGGATCGCTCCGTCTGCCTGCGCCTACAACGATTCCCGATCGTGCTTCATTCAACCTAATTGATCGCCACGAAGCTGATTGATCATGCCGCTCTAATTGATCATGCCGCTCATGCATACGTACACGTACACAATGGTAGGTGTGCAGGACAGCATATGGATTTGGCACTTCTTGAGGTGATAGACGATGGACGGGACGATGGAGCGCTACTACATATGTATCAACCTCACCACCACAAAAAAGTCGTGATTGCTATTTACAACTAGTTTTTCAGCTTCATTTTTACAATTGCGCATAAGATTTCAATGTTTTCTATTATCACGTGACTTTGGGATGACGGATTCACCTGTAGCCGAACCTTAGCATGCCTAACTCATTGTGGCGAAACCGTATCTTTACGACTATTTGCGTAGCCGTGTTCCTCACCTGGGGAATTTTCAATGCCCTCGAAACCTACCTTACGCTATTTTTCCAGGATGTCCAAGGTGTTGATCCTATGCAGACTGCCCTCCGCTTCCTCCCAACCCCCATTGTAGGAGCGTTGGTGAATATTTTCATGGGCATGTACTCACACAAATTCCGAGCTGATTATACTCTCATCTTTGGCGCGGTTCTCACTTGTATCGCGGCTCTGTTATTCTGCGTAATTCAGCCGGAGTGGATCTACTGGGCATGTGCCTTCCCTGTGGTGGCACTCAACCCTATCGGCGCAGATACGCTCTTCACGATTTCCAATCTTGTTATCACATCGGTTTTCCCGGAGCGCACGCAAGGTCTTGCGGGTGGTGTTTTCAACACCATTTCGCAGCTTGGAAAAAGTGTGGGCCTTGCGACCAGTGGAGTTATCGCAACGACTGTTACGGAGAGCAGCAGGTTCGAGCACAAGGAGAGCCCTGAAGCGCTGATGGAAGGATATCGAGCAGCTTTGTGGTTTAATTTTGCAGCGAGCGCAGTTACCATATTGTTGTTATGTTGGGGATTGAACGGCATTGGGAGAGTGGGTGCGAAGAGGGAGTAAAGTATAACTACCAGTGCGATATACAGGATGGTATGGGTGCATCAGTCCTTGCGACTCATAACGCTGTGCTACCTTTTTTGACTCTATAACGCACCGCACACGAAATAGTAACGGGTGAGAAGGATGGAACGAATACAACAAGGAGCTTCATGGAAAATGTAAGAACAGGTCATGAAGCACTACCCCACGACCCTGACCATATGATTAATCTTCAATTAAACACGACCAAAATTCGCGAGTAAAAAGTCAGATGAACTCGGTCTCAAAACGCTATGCCAAGTGGTGTCTCTATACAATTTGTACCCAGGAAAACGTACCAATACTCATCATTGGATAGAACAAAAAACATAGCATATCCAAAGTTTGCATAGAGGATCCTGGTATTCGAGTCATTGACTCAAGGTTGACTTTTGAACCAACAAATACACTGTACGATATTGCCTCTTTTCTAAGAGTCATACATTCTCGTCTACGCATCATATAACCCCAGTCTTTCTAACAACTTCCATCGACTTTCTACCCTCAAGCACTCTTTACTCTCGTTTATTCTACTCACTGTACGGCTGGAAATTATTCTCATCTTTCTCATAGCGACATATTGTATTTCAAGGCACTGCAAACACACAAAGTTGTTGATGTGGACGATACATATTGCGACTCTCATATTGGGGGTATCAGCGTCGCCAACCATACCCAAGGGGGAGCGTCCTGATGTACTCACTGGTTACAGAGTCAACCCAGTACGAGACCTACACCATGCGCGCAGCGGTATCATATGGAACACCGTGCAGAAATCTTCCCGCCCTCTTCATCACATCACGCGAGATGAAGGGGCAACATATGGCAACGTCAAAATAGTCAACAACTGTGGGAAAACATTATATATGGTGTCCGTAGGGTCGAGAAACCTAGGAGGCGACAATAGTACGGATCACGCGCCAAAGGACCTTGAGGTCATCTCACTACCACCGGACAACATCTATACGGAGCCCTACCGCACAGTTTGCTTTACACATCCATCGAACGCTTACTGTCCTGGCGAGGATAAACTCGGCGGACAAGGTGTCTCAATGAAGATTGCAGCATCCAATGACACCTGGACCCACGTTACCCAAATCGAATATAGCCTGGTGAAAAACACAGATCGAAAGGATAACTTCTATCGACTCAACTACGACATCAGTTTGCTAGACTGCGGCATACCAAAGTGGAACACGAGCGACGCAACTGCTACAAGCGCAGAACATCAACTCAAACTAGATAAATGTCCCGGGTACCAAGGTGGCATATCAGTCAATTTTGACAGTGATCCTAATCACGAAAATTGCATGCCCCTGCAGTGCGATGGGAAACAACGGTGCCCACAGATGTACTTCTGGGATCGAACACGAGGAGGCGAGGCATCTGTAGAATGTTCACGAGAATATCGTGGGGATATGAGGGTGGAACTGTGCGCAAATCGAGGAAAGAACGCCGCGAAAGATAAAGCTGCTTTCAGCAGCTACACAGCAACGGCTAACCACGAACTTATCATAGCTCAGCAAACTGCAGGCGACTATGACTCCGTGCCTCAAACACCTTCCACCACAACCTCCATCAATGCTACCCCTCCTGTGTCATCGGTGTCTACGGTCGTTACGACAACTCCCCTCATCAACGTTCCCCAATCTCAAAGTCTCACACCGAGTAATAAGACCCCAACCTCTACAGTCACAGAGTGTAATGGGAGCATGTGTTCATACGACTATAACGGTAGTTCAAAAACACCTGCCAGCCCTGGTCTTAGCACTTCCGCGATCCATCCCTCTTCGATTCCTGCTACAACAGCATCAGCACCCACAACAACACTCACAACGACCCCTTTGCAAGTCGTAGTCACGATCACGCAATACAACACGGTAACATCCACAATGCCTCAACACAACTCACTTTATGCCTCCAGCACCGCTCCATCTTCGCCGTTCCCCGTACCTTCAGGTTACACCTACGAGTTTTTTCCGACGTTGATCTCAACTTGGGTCCTTGTGCCTATCCGCACTGCCTCTTCGCCCTTCCCCACACCTACGAATCCGGGGGATACGTAGAGTGGTAATTGAAAGGCCTTGGTTGCCTAGATCGAGATTGACATCATACCAGTTCACCCCGGTGGAATTGGGCGGCTGATAAAGTTTCTTAAGTTGCGGTGGTAAATGTCGCCGCCGGTGGATACACACATGATTGTTAGAGTTAGTTGGGACTAGAAGGGAAGGAAAAGGAAGTATTGCATGGAGTTATCTGGGTTTGATTTGTTTATTGTATTTGCCTTTTTTTTTGTGCATGGTGTTATGTCTGCCGTTAAAACAACGTTTCTTTACCTTCTTTTCATTCATTGCTTGTATAGTTGCAAGCAATTTCCCTTCATTTGGACACTCTTCCCCAACGGTCTTGATTGGTTGAGACGACTACACGATCTTTCGGTTTTGCGTTTTGTATGTAGCTGGACAGCGTGATAATAATGAAATACGTCTAAAGAGATTAGTTCCAGAGCAGAATCCACCGTGACATTGAGTGAGTAGAGTCAAGTGATCGAATAAAAAAAATAACGACCGTGTCGAGGGTGAATCGTGAAACAGAATGATGAGAGTGGTATTCGATCTAAAAACAATGTGCGCAAGCAATCCCGAGGGTTATATGCAAGAGATCCAAGTTTCCCGAACGCCATTATCGTACCCAGCAGCCTCTTATGCGAAACCTGAAAACCCCCATGATAGATAGCCATCATACAGTCATCAATTCATCAACTATAGGGCATTCGCCTACGCCGCCGCCTGAACTACTTTGAAGCCATCTGCAATCAGTTTCTGAATCTCTTCATCCTTGTGTTGCAGTTGATTGAGCGTGAAAGCAACGTCGTTCCACGCTCTCTCATTCTCAGCCCTTGGCAACCTAGCGGCAAGCTTATTCGACAGTTGTTTCGCGTGTTTGTCCTACGTTTTGTTAGTGGTTTGTCTATAAGTAGAATAACAATCACAAAACGTACCTTTTCAATGAAGCCTGCCAAGAACTTGATGATCCTCTTGAATGCTTCAGCGTCTAGCGCACTGTCGGCACTCAATACACTAAACATGTCGACGAATTGATTGTAGACGGCATTGTCCTTGGTTGCAAGCTCAGTGAAGAACATGCGTGCCATATCCGCAATCTTTCTGTCGCTATCTTCCAGGCATTTTGCCATCTCACCCAGCTGGCCCTTGACCTTAACCTGACCGGCAAGAATCAAGAAAGTCAATGTCATCAGACAAGTGCGCTTGACACTTGGATCACCATCGTTAAGACGTCGATAAAGGAAGTCGGTGTTCTCGTCAATGAGATGGTTGAAACAGACAGCCATATCGCCCAGTGCAACAACAAGATTGCTCCGGACAACAGCATCTTTGCTTCGCTCCAGAATAGTGAGCAGTAGGCCGAGATTACCTTCGCAGTATTCGGAGCTAACACACATGAGCTTTGCTAGGCAGAGGGCGGCCTGGGCTTGTAATGTTGGATGGTTGTATGAAGTGTTGTTGGCACAGATATCGGCCACGAGTGGTCCAAAGTTCGACAGAAGTGACTGTTCACCGTAAAGCAGTTCACGCTCCCGGATTTGAGCGATCGCTTCAGTGAAATCGTCTTCCGTAGTTCCAGCCATGAGGTCAAGTTCATCGACTTCCTCTTCGGGGGCTGGGGTCTGCTCCTTCGCGGACTTTTTGCGACCCTTCTTTACAGGTGACGGATTCTCGGCGGCGAGTGATTTGCGTGGTGCAGGAGGGGCATTCTTCTCCTTCTCGGCTTTTCGTCGCTTGAATTCCAGCTCACAAAGTTCAAGGTGAACAATCTGTTTGATGGCGACATGGCCAACAATGAAAAGAAGTTGTGACAAAGCTAGTGCAGGATTCTGTTTCTTCTGAGGAGGTGCATCTGATGGAGGTGTGGGTGCAGCTTCGTCGTCGACAGGGGGCTTTTGATCAGAATCCTCTGCACCTGATCCACTAGATGTAGGTCGTGATGATGCCTGTGGTGTGAAGACGTGCTTGGTTTTTCGGCGTAGAACCTCAGAGCAAAGCACATCTGGGTGCTTTGACAAAACGTAGATCGCACTGATGGCTTGCTCTGCGACCCCATACCATTCCTTGCTATCCGAAACGATCTCACACATGGCTGCGAGCTTGACCAAAATTGCATGGTCATTGGGCAGCTTCACAACCTGTGCAGGAGCCGCGTTGCCTGCTTGCTTGCCTGGCGGCGGACTGATACGACGGAGAGCGATGCAGGTATAGCGAGCGAGACCAAAGTCCCGTCGGCCAAGCTCCCCTAGACCAATACGCAGGCATGTTTCCATCTCTTGTACAATAATGTTCGGCTGAGCAAGGGCAAGCATTCCCAGGACGATGATGGCTCCACGCCGCTGACTCTTCGAAATCTCTTTCTTCTGGAAGCCATAGACTTGCCAAAGCTTTTGTACAACCAAATCATTAACCAGGCCTTGTTTCGTCATGGTGCTCAGAAGCTGTTCGAGTGAGGTGAGTTCGGCGGGTGTTGTGCCAAATGTCAGACTTATCATGTTCTTTGCAATATAATTAGCTGAATCATTTGCATCATAATTCGGTGGCGCATCGAAGAACAAGCCCTTGTAACACTCAATGAGATGAGTCTGAATGCCCTTGCCCTCATCACTGTTACCCTTGGTCCAGATGAGGCGCAGCATCCTGCGAATACCGCTTCGTGAGTTAGGAATTTTATATGCATCGATGATAACAAAAAAATCCATGGCTTCGATGACTTCGCTTTTGTTCTTGGACGATAGCAACTGGGTGACGATCTCAGCAGCCTCATCCACGATTTCGATGAATCTCAAGGCCTCCAAGTAATATTTCCGGGTCTTCTGAAGCATGTCCATCATTTGTGCAGTCGCCGCCTCTTCTTGGACCTTCTTTACTGCAGCCTCCTTCTCTTCCTCGCTCATCTCATTAGGATGCTTAGGTTCCTCTGAGTCTGCATTCTCTGCCTGAGTTGCATCCTGTAACAAAGTCTCGTCCACTGTTTGTTCACCTGGAGCTGGCTTTTCCCTCAATTCTTCAGGTGGTTTCAATGCGTTGATTTGAGCTTCACAATCTTCGAGGCGCGCGGCCCAGTCTTTCGTGGCAAGTAAGCCACCGTGCAGTGCTGTGAATGGATGTGTAGCGACAAGTTTACCAAGTAGCTTGATGGCGTTTCGGCGAACGTTACTGCTCTTATCTTCTAGGCTTTGAGCTGCTAACTCTGCGGCCTTTTGCCGTCGCTTAGGGAATTTTTGGTCGAGATCGCAGAGCCGTACATAGACCTGTATGACCCGGCAACGGCAATAAGGGTTAATGTCCAGAAACCGTTCCTCAAGCACGTCGAAAAAAATTCGGATTTGCGTTTTGTGGTTTTCGCTTCGGTCGTCTCCGTCCTGTTTGCTCAACATGGCAATCAGGTTCCCGCAGACATCGATCATAGCACAGCGTAGAGTATATGACTCGCTATCTAGGAGGTTTGCGAGCAAAGTCATCTGCTTAATGACGAGATGCGGAAGGAGCTCCGAGATTTTGGTCAAGAACGTTGATATCGACTTGGGGCCTTTTTGGTCTGTTCCACTAAATTCCTTGTTGCTGACGTCGCGTAATACCTCCTCAGTCAGTTGTGGGTAATCGTATTGTTCCGCCAGAATTTGAAGGAACTCAGCCATAGGTTCCGAGAGGTGCTCAAAGTAGGTCAAAGACTGGTTGATCGAGGTTTGCGCGGTATATGCGTGTCCGTGGTGTTTTACTGCAATACAAAGTACCCTAAAGCAGTGCATTCGGATTACTGTGCTCTTCACTCTTGCTTCATTCTCCAAGATGTAGTACACAGGCTTCGTGAATAACCCAATGAAGGTATCCCGCTCCGATGTTGTAACAAAGACTCGTCCAAGCTTCAGCTTCAAGACTTTACTCATCCGGTCCAGTGCTACCTCCAGTTGTGCTGACGCATCCCAACTTCCATCTTTTGCTGTTTTTGATTTGGCAGCTTTCCCCCGGCCTCGAGCGGCAGGTGCTGATGCTGACTTTTCCAAGGCCCTCGTTTCGACGGCCGATATAGTCCACCGCAAAAGGAATCCATACATCTCCAGGATCTGCTTATGATGTGGTAGAGCCTCCTGTTCCTCCGCCTCTATGTCAGTGTGTGCGATGTCGGCTTGCGTTGATAACGCCGAAACGATCAAATCGAGTATTTTCCCAAGAGTAGCGGGGGGGATTTGCGCCGAGTACCTAGATTTCCGGAAAAGCGCACAGTCAGGCCTGCATTCTCTACTTGGAGAAGAATATATAGGGGATGCGGGGACGCACTTGAGGAGAAACTGCAATGTATCGAAGTATGAGCTCCGAGTGATCGCATCTGGACTTTCAGCAACAGCATCCACTACGGGATTGAGCTCGCTGTTGATCAACGCCGCCGAGGCAAGCGATTCTGGCTCATTTTCGCAATCTTGAAGCGACTGAGGCGCCTCTGGTGTGGGGATAGTTAGCGGGTCATCGTCGTAGGCTTTGATTGCCTCGTTAATGTCGAAATCAACTCGCGCGTCCATGGTGCGCAGAGTGAGTAAAGGAAGAAAAGAAAAAACAACACCGGAAAGGGTGGGACGAAAGGAAGAGTCAGTGTTTTGGTAATTGTTGTTGTTGCTGATTTAGCGGCTGCTCGGAAAGCGCGACATTGTTTGGCGGGCGCGCATGTTTTGGTTTAACCAAACCCGGACTAGCGGTGCCATTTCATTCGGAACGAACGCGCTTTCTATGGAAAGTCACAACACTCGATATAAGACCGCCTCTAGCAGCCAGATGGCTTGTGGACTGCAGCAGCAACAACAACAAACTCCTCAATTCGACACTCACATCATGGCAAAAGCAGATATCGAAGTGCAGCAACCCATGCATATGCACCCGGAAGACTTCGAGGAAGAGGATCCTGAGGAGGTTCTAGACGAAAGCGCCGACCCGCTTGAGGAAAGCGGCCACACAGTAGACAGTAGCGATGACGAGATAGACGAGAGTGTCGCCGAGGACATGGCTCGCTTTGAGGAGAGCTTCGTGGGCATTGGCAAACGTTACAGGCTCATAAATCGCATCGGAGAAGGTATGTTTTTCCATTGGCTCGCCTCGAGTAAGGCTGCATTGGGAACTGACACCAAAAACCAGGTACCTTTTCCACCGTATACAAGGCCGAAGACTTGGAGTACAACAACTACGACAATCGATGGGACGTCGATGAGCGTGAACGTCGCAAGTGGTCATCTCCCTCGGGTCGGAAACGCGGTTCTCGTCGACCCCACTACGTCGCTATCAAGAAGATCTATGTCACCAGCAGTCCCATACGTATCTTTAACGAGCTCGAACTATTGCGCGACTTAAAGAACGGAGATTCCGTCTGTCCTCTTATCACGGCCTTTCGCCACCAGGACCAAGTTGTCGCCATTCTCCCTTATTACCATCACCATGATTTTCGGGACTACTATCGTGATATGACGATATCAGAGATGCGCTTATACATGAAGAGCTTGTTCACCGCCCTGCGTGCGGTGCATCAAAACAAAATCCTCCACAGAGACGTAAAGCCCACCAACTTTCTGTACAACCCCCAGCACTCACGCGGAGTACTGGTTGATTTCGGGCTTGCTGAGCGAGAAGGCACAGACTGGCACAAATGTGTGTGCACAGAAAGCTTGGAGGAGCGTCGATACCAGGTTGCCCACAGCGTGTATATGCAGAACCAACAAGCGGGCCACCAAACAACCAGCTATCCCAAGAACGATACCCGGAACAGTCGTCGGGCGAATCGTGCAGGCACTCGTGGATTCCGCGCCCCGGAGGTGCTGCTTAAATGCACACAGCAGAACACCTCGATAGACATGTGGAGCGCTGGAGTGATCCTTCTAACTCTTCTCACACGTCGTTTTCCATTCTTTCATAGCGCGGATGATATCGATGCGTTGCTCGAAATCACCACTATCTTTGGCCGGAAGAAGATGCGGGAAACGGCTTTCCTCCACGGCCAAGTCTTTGAGACAAACGTCCCTAGTTACAGTGAGCACGGCCATACTCTCGAGAAGATCATCCTTTGGTGTACCGGCCGCACCAGCAGTGACAAGGGGGCACCCAAGAAAGAACTCAGTGACGAGGAGAAGGAGGCCGTCGCCTTTCTCTATCGCCTTCTAGAGTGCGATTCTGCGAAGCGTATAACCGCGGATGAAGCGCTTCATCACCCTTTTATCACGAAGTCGTACGAAGAGAACGAAGCAGACCAAGACATGGTTGACCTGGTGGCCGCGTAATGGAGCGAGCGGACAAACAGTTATACGAATTATGATACCCTGGCGTTGATAGGATGTAATGTTACTATTCGTAAGGGCAGCAAGGACGGCTTTTCCTATGTTGCGCTGCCCCCAAAGCTTGTTCCTATATTCTTGTCCGAGGCTTTGTACATGGAGTCGGCGGCTTATTGTGTACTATTGCGATACCCTTCAGCATCGAACGACCTCCGTAGGCTTATCATGCAATTGCATTAATCCACAGGACCATAAGTAATTTTTATGTATATGAATATATGTTTTCACAAGCGTACCAATACAACTAGTGGTATCATACAGTGATCCTAATACGCATTTCAAATTCGCACAATATTCATACAACGAAGGATACTCCCATTCCATTCATACGAACCCCATCACTCAGTTGGTAACCTGCTGCTTTACCTCCTGTGGTTTGACTTCTTGCTGCGCTACCTCTTGCGGCTTCGCCTCTTGCTGTTTAGCCTTTTGCGGCTTCGTCTTCTGCAGCTTCGCCTTCTCCTGGTACGCCCGCAGCTTCGCAACCGATGAATCCCTCAAGTTCGTAATTTTCCCCTCCATCCTCTTCCTGTTCGTCTTCATCTGGTCCATCATAGCCAAATGCGCCTCCTGCCCAACAGCTTTATTCTTCCCACCCTCCTTCAGTTCTTGTTGTCTCGCCTCCGCAATCTTCATGTTCGCCATTGCAGTCTCGAGATTCGGAATCTCGTGGCCCTGCTTCTTGGCGCGCTCAAGTCGCAATCGGCTGACAATGCGACCCTTCGCTGCGGAGCGTACATCTTTGAAAATGCGATCTTGGATCCGTATATCCATGCGCTGTGCATGGGTGAGCACAGGGGGGCGGTCCTCGACGGGGGCGCCGAAGGGGGCTACGATTGCGGATATGACGTGGCGGATGTTTTTGGAGGTACGCCAACCTGAGCTGATACGTACGACGTCGCCTTCGACAACGGAGTTTTGAGGGTCGGATACGAGGTGTGTTATTGGAGAGGGGAAGTGCTACAGGTGTTTTTGTTAGCATGCAGAGTTCTTGCAGGTCCGTGGCTATGCTTCCCTATGTACATTCGATTTGGAGTGTGAGGGTTAAGAGATAGGTAGGCTGCTAGAGGTCAAAAAGATGGAGTGTACCTTTTTGAACTTTTTGTTCCATTCCTGCCCTGCTATGCGCACTTTTACCGCGCGATCCATCTTCCCAGCCGAAACCACCACGCCTATTTTAGTGCTCCAAGGCAGCTGCCTCACTATAGGCGTGTTGGCCTTTGGTATCGCCACCATTGTGAAAGGTTCTGCCCAAGACGGCTGATTGTGTGAGAGGGAGAGACTGATGGGAGCCCCCGGTGGGCGATTCGAAGGTCACCGCAATTGAGCGAGACGGGGGAAAGACGGCAAGCGAATGCGTCTTCAACTGGACCGTATTCTCACGCTTGAGATGGCGAGTTGGAAGCGAGCGTGTTGTTTTTATTCTTGGTGACGTTCTGGGTTGTGATTGACGATTCTGGTATACATCGAGACAAAAAGTAAACCCCCAGCTAGCCTCGAGTCTGAATGCCAAGGCGCGCTTCACTCCGATTGGCTGCTTCCCACAGCTACTGGCCAGATAATGGTTTCCAGTAGAAGCTGTCAACCAACTCACCCAGATTCGCTCTCTTATTTAATAACGTAGCCTCTCCCGTTTCCCCCGCGTTGCATTGACCCTTGGCTTAAAAAGCTGCGTGTCTTTGTGTCAACTTTTTGTTTTACTTTCATGTAGATACACTCTTTCCTTCTACAACCCTCTGGATTACACCTATCCACCACTCACGCCTCGGTTCGTTTTCTAAGGCGCGGTGCGCCGGCGCAATTGAACAAGATGCTTTTGAGGATATTGTTATTGCTGGGGTGTTTGATGCTAGCGGTTCTTGGAGCGGAGGATTTTTATAAGGTATGTAAATTGTTCAAGTATCTGTGATTTGGGAAACAACATGTTTGAGAATGCGTCACCAGTCACTTCAAAATGCTGACAACACAATACAGCTTTTAGGGCTTAAGAAGAATGCGTCGGAACGTGAGATCAAGAAAGCGTACCGCCAGCTCAGTAAGAAGTATCATCCGGACAAGAACCCGTACGTGAGACTTCCTCTCCACTCCCCCCACAAGCACTAATCATTCTATAGCGGCGACAAAGAGGCAGAGGAGAAATTCGTGAATATAGCTGAAGCATACGAAGTCCTCGTCGATGAAGAAACCCGAAAGATATATGACCAATACGGACACGAGGGGATCGAGCAACACAAGCGCGGAGGCGGCCCACGCCAACACCATGATCCATTCGACCTCTTTTCGCGCTTTTTCGGCGGAAGTGGACATTTTGGACATCAGGGCGGCGAACGTAAGGGCCCCGACATGGAGGTTCGCGTTGCGGTCCCCCTTCGCGATTTTTACAATGGCCGCAAAACTACGTTCACTGTAGAGAAACAAGCCGTATGTTCGGCATGCGAAGGTTCCGGAAGTGAAGATGGACATGTGGACCAATGCGACGTGTGCGGTGGCCATGGAAGAATCATCCGAAAACAACAACTAGCACCGGGTATGTTCCAGCAGATACAAATGCAGTGTGAGAAATGTGGTGGGCGTGGAAAGACTATTAAGCACGTTTGCCCCGTATGTCAAGGTAACCGCGTCGTTCGCGAGCCCGAAACCCACGATCTCGAGGTCGAAAAAGGAATGCCACGAGGTGTACGCATTACGTACGAGAACGAAGCAGATGAGAGTCCAGATTGGGTGGCTGGTGACTTGGTTGTCCACCTGGTAGAGTCAGAGCCTGTACTCGGCCAGCAGGACCATGAGCGGACCGATGGAACCTTCTTCCGCCGTCGCGGCAATGATCTCTTTTGGAGAGAAGTCATCTCACTACGCGAAGCATGGATGGGCGACTGGACGCGTAACATTACGCATCTCGACGGCCACATTGTGCAACTTTCCCGGAAACGTGGCGAGGTTGTCCAACCAAACACAGTCGAGATTATTTCGGATGAAGGCATGCCAATATGGCATCAACACCTGGAGAACAACGCTGGAGAAGTATTCGGCTCTCTCCATGTGGAGTATGTCGTCGTGTTGCCAGATCAAATGGAGAAGGGCATGGAGAAAGATTTCTGGGCTACATGGGAGAAGTGGAGGAAGAAGAACGGCAAGACTCTGGACCAAGAATGGGCGAGACCCAAAGAACCCATCGTCATGCCGCCGATTGAAGATGAGGGCCACAGTGAGTTATGAAGTAAATAACGAACATTAGGCGGAATGGGAATGGGAAGGAATGTGTATAATACGATTTAACGTTTTTTGAGAATGCATAGGGGTTTGACGGGGGATAAGTATACCCGATGGTGTCTGGAGTTCTATGGACGAGTAAACCGATAGAGATAGATGAATATGAAGTATCAACCAATCTCCATGGGTTCCACACACGAGAGCCGGGTTCGTGTGAGATCCGCGTATTAAGCCAGCCGGAATATTGAGCCCTCGCAGATGAAATAGTACTCTTGTACTACCCACTGTCGCTAACTTTGTGATAGAGTGCCTATCAATATTCAATTCGCTTCCTCCAGTCGTTCGGGGACCTTGGTTCAAACTTCACCAGTCGAACCTCGGCTGCATATCCACATCGAACATCCGATGGATGACACCTGAGTATAGTGAGAGCTTTCTTGAACGAGATGAAGTTGTCGAACCACTCTTTCATGTCACAGACTCCGAAGTTGCAGTCGTCTCTTCTTGGCTGGATGTAGGTCCAAATCCTCGGTATTCCTCTATCCTTGGTTGCATGCCCATCCCCATGTCCACACCGTCCCCTGGCCTTTTGAGTGCAACGCCTTCCTTGAGATACAAAAGCAATCGGAATGCTGCATTCCCATTCAGATAATATCGGTGCAGTCTTTTGCTCCGGATAAATCCCAAGCGTTCGTATAGTTTCAGGGAAGCGGTGTTGGTAACCTCAGTCTCAAGAACGATCTCATCGGCATCTCGAGCAGCCATGGTCTCTATAGCCTTGCAGACAAGTTTGGTAGCTATTCCCTGGCCACGATAGGACTCTTGGACAGCGAGCATGGCGATGTAGCCACGAAAGGTACCACTCCGGTGGGGTTCAAGTTTGCAGACAACTACGCCGATGAGCTTATTTTGGGAGTCGAGAGCCTGGAGATATCGTCAGGAAAGATTCCAATGACATATAAGTTCAAAGTAAAGGGATACCATATAACACAAGTCTCCCCATTGGTATAGGAAATACCGGTACACATAGATGCTGTAAGGTTCCGAAAGATCTTTGGAGATCAATTGCCGAATCGAGGGAAGAAATATCTCCTCTTTCGACCCATGATACTGAACATATTTCAAGTCTCCCTCAACTTTCGGTGCCGAAACACTTGGCTCGGTCGTCGACATTTCCACGCGCTGCGGAGGAGAAGTGGACGAACGAATGAGGGGTGTACTTCGGAATGTTCCCCGCGGTAGTTCTAACCTTTCCGTTCTTGGCATAGAATTTCGGAAGGAAGCTACTGTGCAGTGGTCCTTTCACGTGGGACCAAAGTGAAACCGACATCTGGAAAAGCATCAGGCTAGGCCCCGAAGACCTCACTTCTATGACCTCGGAACCTCGCAAAGTGTCTATCGCTAAACGTGTTTCTGCAGTACAACTCTTTCATTTATGTCGTTCTTACGACGTCGCTTCGGCGGCAACGACACCCCCGAAGCCATCGTCTCTCGTGAGCCCACACCTGAGCCCGGCAAATCGCGGCCGTCCAATCTGCGCGTGATAACAGCTGAACAGCTCCACACTCTTAGAAAGGGAAAGAATAGCAAGAGGAAGAATACATGGATTTTCGTGCTGGGAGCATTGGTCGGTGTCGTTGCTGCGGCCTTTCTAGCAGGCAGCAATGATTACATCGACCTGAGTAGCTTGGAAGGCATGAATTTGGATAGCATTTTGGAGGCTCTGCCAGCGGGCTTCTTGAAGGATGCACAGATGCTACAGGTGCGCAAGATTTCGAGCTGGTAGAATCAAGGAATCGAGTGCTGATTTCCATAACTCAGTAGAAACAAGAACGAGATGCTGTAAACTACGATTCCTTCGCTGTCGGGCTGCACGCAAAATCGCAAGGCGTACAAGCCGTTCATCCCGTTATTATGATACCCGGTGTGATTTCTACAGGTCTGGAGTCTTGGGGGACTGAGCCGGAATCACGGCAATACTTTCGCAAGCGGCTCTGGGGCTCATGGTCCATGATGCGCGCTCTGGTTTTGGACAAGCCTGGCTGGAAGAAACATATCATGCTTGATACAGATACTGGTCTGGATCCACCAGGTATTAAGATGCGCGCTGCACAAGGATTCGACGCGACAGATTTCTTCATTACGGGATACTGGATTTGGAACAAGATCCTGGAGAATCTGGCCACCATAGGGTACGATCCTACAAATGCCTTTACAGCAGCGTACGATTGGCGCATGACATATATGAACTACGAGAAGCGGGATCAATACTTCACACGATTAAAGTCACATATAGAGATTGCAGTGCGGGTCAGCAATAAGAAAGTTGTGCTCTTGTCGCATTCCATGGGCTCACAGGTTTTATACTACTTCCTCCACTGGGTCGAAGCGGAGGGCTACGGAAATGGTGGGCCTGGTTGGGTGGATGCGTACATCGACTCCTGGATCAATATCAGCGGCTGCATGCTTGGTGCCCTTAAAGGCCTTCCGGCTGTCCTGTCTGGCGAAATGAAGGATACTGCTCAACTTAACGCATTTGCTGTTTTTGGGCTAGAAAAGTTCCTCGCGAGACACGAACGTGCAGAGATATTCCGCGCGATGCCAGGCATATCATCTATGCTTCCCATGGGCGGTAACGCAGTTTGGGGTGATCACGACGGGGCTCCCGATGATGAGGCGGGGCAAGAGGTCTCGTTTGGCAACTTCATACGCTTCAAGGAAAGTAATACTACTTTGACAGCAAAGAATTTGACAGTTGAAGAGAGCCTGCCCTTTCTCTTCAAGAACACCGAAGATTGGTACAAAGACATGGTGCAGCGCAGTTATTCCCATGGCGTTGCACATACTCGCAAGCAAGTGGAAGACAACCAACTCATTCCCGCAAAATGGATCAACCCTCTGGAGACCCGGTTACCGCTTGCACCTAATTTGAAAATTTATTGCTTCTACGGTATTGGCAAGCCAACTGAACGCGCTTACTACTATCGTGACGATCACGATCCGCTTAGCAGTCTGAACGTGACTATCGATACCAGCCATACAAGAGAGGGCGAGTACGACCACGGCGTCGTTATGGGCGAAGGCGATGGTACTGTCAACCTTCTCAGCGCAGGGTATATGTGCGCGAAGGGCTGGAAAATGAAGCGTTATAATCCCGCAGGCGTGCAGATCAAGACATTCGAGATGCCTCATGAGCCAGATCGGTTCAGTCCTAGAGGTGGACCCAATACAGGTTAGCGCATGACAATTTCACCCCGTGACCTGATCCTCAAACTCATAGTCTATCTCGCTAACAATATCTTAGGTGATCATGTCGATATCTTGGGTCGCGCCTCCCTCAACGACTTGATTCTACGCGTCGCTGGTGGGCGTGGAGAGCTCATCGACGAGACTGTTCACTCCAACATCCTCAAGTATGCTGAGAAAGTCAAAATCTACGAAGAGGAGGAATAGATTGGTGTAAAGGCTAAACAACAAGAGTCTCAATTGTTGATATACCACCACGGTGGCTTTAGGTCGGCATTAGCTGTAATGCTAGTGGGGCGGCGTTATATATGGAAGTTTGCTTTTTCTACTATTGCTTAGTTACGTTGTATACTTGGGTCATGAACGATACCCTCTGGTTATAGATATTAATCAATGTTGTTTATCGCTCCTCGATCTTTGTGCTTTGGTCGAGTCCGTGATGGATAGAAGAGCCCTGGTTTTATATGTAAAGGGAGGGGGTATTCTGGGTTTTTGAAGCCGAAAATGATGGTGAGGAGGATCATCATCATCACCGTCATCGTTTCTCCTCTCACAAACGCCTAGCTACAGTGAATCCTCCTCCGGAAACATGAAAGTGCACGTAGGAATTTTGAGAACTTGCGAATTAGAACATGGGTTCAAATGAACAGAAGTGTTACACATATGATCCACGATCTTTGCATTGAAAAGAACATTATACAAATTTCACTTTCGACCACGGATTCTTCACAAAGACACTTAAAAAATCAATCTCCAATATTCCATTCCGAATATCTTAAGTTAAAAGATGGTCTAGGTATAGTGTTTAAGAGACAATCCTTATATCTCCCGACATACTTTGGTTTAAACCGATATATTATGTAGCATAAAAGATTACACACACAGGAAAACACATGGGCAGTTTGGGCATTTTTTTAAATTGTACTATGGGTAGACCTTTCATTCGTCTTTGGTGCATAAAGCTTTTGTTCTCGCCCGGGGACAAAAATCATCACATACTAAGAATATATATTTTTAAGAACGAACGCCATTCTCTATAAACAGTCGTACAGAAGACATAGACAGGCTCGCAGGCTGGTTTATATATATGCAGTAAAAACTCTTTACCCATACCGCATCCGCAAGGGCTAATTGTTTTAAAGCAAATAGAATCAATATAAAGTAGGTACGTTACTTAAACTCTCCACATAATAGAAAAGATGCCTTCGAATCGTGTGTTCTTTAACATTACACAGTAATAAAAAGGGTCAGACAAAGACCCTCTTCATCAAGAACAAAGTTGTAAGATTAGAGTAAAAAATTAGATTTGAAAAACTCTGTAAAAGATCATAAACGCGGTCTTTTACATTTTATATAAGAACGTGCCGGGACGGACACAAACGTGGCATTTGCATTGGTAGCATTTCGCTTATATCACGACATTCTGTAGGTTTCATTTCTTTCCATGCAACGCTATTTTTAAACATAATTCACCTCATTTCTTATACTATGATGGTCTCCGTGCGCACTAAAAGAAAAGAACCACAAGAACATAAATCAATATCCTTCTGGTTTCCCATCGCAGTCTAGACGGCGCTGAAACTATAGCTGATTAGCATTGTTATTAATTCAAATCATAGGTTTGTTATGGGGGTGGAAAAATTATATCTTGTTAAATTCCGAGAGAAAAGGTTATGATGACACTATAGTGTCAAAGCCATCATTATTATATATAGGTTTTGACTAGAGAGGGCATATAGTGTACGTCATCAGGCTATTTTAGAAGATAGTGTAAATGCATAATTTCACGCGGGCATATCGTGGGCTGTAAGACTATTTGCTTTTCCAAAAGTGTACCACCATGAGACCAAAAATCCTCTACGGAACAACATAAAAGCTAACGATTAACATCTTTAGGCATAGAAGTAACGGAATGTGTCTATACAATTCGCTTTTAGAAGATTAGTTCGTAGAAGTAAAATAATAGCAAAAGTCTAGAACGATTTCGTGGTATGCGTTGAAGGATTAAGAGGCTCAGACATTCCCCCTCTGTTAGAAGGGTTTTCTAGTTTCTATAATATGTGCTTGCGTAAACTTTCGAGAAAAAAGACATCTATATATTCCCTAAATACTTTAACGTCTCCTGAGACATTCGTATCAATCTTCCATTATTACGCCAGTAAAAAATTATACTTAGAAATTTCATATTCAGAGGATAGATCAAGGCGTCATATAATAATGTGAACTAGACGGTTTTTGAAGAATAGGTGCAACTACTTCTATCTCGTAGATTTACTCAACAGAAGTTGCCTTAAATCACGATTTCTTATAGCATTATGTATGTACAAAAAATGCAAATATTTACAAGAACATAAATTTTTTCACGCATTCTACGATCCATCGAAACATTTCAAGAGTCCTAAACTACCTTAAAACTCCCATAATTGCTCCTTTTGAGAAAATAGAATATTCTAAATAAGGATGAACATGAGCGGTAGAACGTGCGGTTTTGAATAAATATATTTATTTTCTCGCACTTACCCACATCAATGGTCGCTATCGTAAATATGATTCATAAGATAAAAGAGATATAGAAAAATGGATCAAATTTGATAGCAACAGGATGCTCTAAAAATATGTCATAAAAATTCCTGGTGCAGTTTTTGAACATTTACGTATATGGATGATTTTTTGAGACGAAGAGGAAGACAGTAACTTGCTGGTCTATTGTATCTATTTGAAACAAAAAACTTCATATTAGAATATATTTTCTCTCGACCCCGCACATGTGCGTTCGATCCATAGATTTAAACAACAAAAGACAGGCACAACCTTGTTTAGTCTAGGTTGGATGGAGTATAAAGGAAAGGAACATGTTGGGTTTGAATAGGCAATTTATCCATCGCTTTGTTCGTGGGAAGTTTTCCGCAGAAAAAGACAACACATACATTATGTATACTCCCGAGTCAAATTGTATCACAGATCTAAGATATCTATCTTATGGAGTTGATGCGCTTGACTCTTTCATAACACAGATGTCCTAAAAAACAAGAAAATAAGACCATGTAAAGTGAGGTTATTCAAGACATTGCAAACTCCAAAATCCGAACTGGACACTAATATTGAAAAATACCTATTTCGAAAGAAAAAAACATAAGTAGGAGGCCAAAAAAAATTCAAAGTTGAGCATGTAAACACAGAAAATTGATTAATATTCCATGAATTTGCGAAGCACGTACCGGTAAAAAAAGAAAAAAAAAAAAAAAAAACTGGTTCCTCGTCCATGCTCTGAGAGCATGTACTCTTTGTTGGACAAATTAATAGAAAAAAAAAGCATACCCAGCTACATCTAAATGTTATGGAAAAATTCTTCATGTTACAATACTCTCCAAAAACACTCAATTTCATGGCATTGATGGGGAAAACTTTTATCAAACCAGTCCCCAGAACAGACAACATTTGAAGCTACTGAAATTCTCGAAAGTAAGAAAAGGCTCCATTTACGTATTCCTTATAGTACTGATTCAAAATTTCACATGGGTATTGCTATCCTTCGTTTTGAAGAAATCCAGTCAGAAATTGGACATGACCAAAACCGAAATGTATTCGAAAAGAATGAGGTTAAAAATTGGTGATCCAAGTCCATGACGCAAGCACCTCTCCCCTTTGAAAATATTCCACGTTCAAAAAAAAAAAAAAAAAAAAAAAAAAAAAAAAAAAACAAGGGGACAGAAAATTCTCCATTGCGTGTTCAGCATCGCAATTTTAGAAAAGGTCAAATATAGGCCGTCTCCCGCGTGTAAAGGAAAAAAAAGAGGAATATGAGGAATATGAGGAATAAGAGGAATAAGAGGAATAAGAGGATAATGGATGCCTTTTATATCCAGCCTACCGCAGGATAAACCGTGGGTAAGGTGTGTGGATTTCGTAAGCAGAGCAAGGTTGAGGATAGAATGTCGGACGGCCGGAAGAAGAATGAAAAAGGGAACAATTTTAAATCGAACGAATGAGCTCCAAGTGCTGGTATTACTTTGAGCACTTTAATGATCGAAGCCACAGTCTTTTGATCACACGATGCATAGGACATACGGGCGGTGAGAAGATAAGGGATACTTTCACTACACAGCCAATTCTCTATCGACACCGACTAACACAGGCCCCGGTCACATTCAACTGAGAAGGAAAGAGAACCCGAATGGCGAGACCAAGACCTCTATCTCTTCTTACCCCTTCCACCCCTAGCCGACTTCTTCTTAGCATTGGCTTGACCTGCACCGCCTCCATTGTATCCCCCACCCATCATGATCCTGACCTTGCTAACCGGCACCGCACCCACGACCTCCGCATCTTTCCAACCTTTGACTAGTTCAAGCTCCTGGGGCCAGATCCTCTCGACATCCTGCGCATTCTGATCCACGGCTTTTGGATTTTTTCCCGCGGCATCCCAACGCGTGAGGATTTCTTTGACCGCCTTTCCACGTTTAAGAGCGCCAGGTTGCAGTTTGGCCTTATATTTGTAGGTTGAGAGGGCAGCCCACGGTGCACAGACCGGAATAGCAGATATGAGGGTGTCGTTGGGAAGCGGGCGACCAGTGAAGGCGTCGAGGTTCAGAAGGTTGTTTTTCAGGACTTCGTCGCCTTCATCATCGTCGTCTTGCGCGTTGCCTTCTTGGGCGGCGCGACGGGCTTCTTCGGCGGCTTTACCCACGGCCTGGGCTCGAAGATGCTGGTCGCGCCGGCGTTGCTTATTCGCTGCTGCTTCCTCTTCTTTGGAGCGTTTGCTTTGTGCTGTTTCTTCTGCGATGTACTGTTCTGACTTTGCACCAAGTAGACGTAGCGCAAGTGCTCGGTCTTCCTCGTCTTGATCGGCATATTTTGCGGCAAGTTTCTTCGCTTTACCTCGTTTACCTCGTGGAAGAGCGCCCCTGGAAGCCTTGGATGTTTCTGAAACTACAGTACCTGGTCCTTTTATTGCAGATTGCGCTTCTCCGCGGACGGATTCATCGGCGTTGGTATCGGTATTTGCAACAGGACTAGGGTGGGAAGGTGTTGAAATGTTGCCAGGGGTTTGTCCTTTCTTCAAAAGTTTTCGTTCCTTCGCAGATAGATGTCGTCGGCCAGCCGTTCTCTGTGATTGCTCTGAATCTGCTACTGACCCAGCATCTTCCACTGACTCCTCTTCCAGAGCTTTTGGGTTTTTGGGCGTTGACGCGTTGTCCGGAGGAGACACTGAGAGTTCTTCCTCGTCCTCCGAGTATATATCTGCTTTCCCCGTTTGGAGAGGATTGCTATGATCACCCGTATCTGAGTCTGCATCACTATCGTCTGAGTCCTGTAACTTGGTATCAGGGAAATCATCTTCAGAATCAGACGCAGGTTTCGCATCCGGGAACTCATCATCACTCTCCTCTTGTGCTTGTTCCGCAGCCTTGCCCGTCAACTCCGCCACTGGCTCCGGGACGGTTGTCGGTGCAGCCGTATCGTCAAGCAGTGCATCTACAGGTTCATTGAAACGGTGTTTCTTGTGTCGAGCTTTGCTATCTTCACTTATCTCGAACATGACCGCCAGACCTACGATGAGCTGGGCTGGAGGCAAGTACTCTTTTCTTCCAGTGATGTTGAACAAGCCCGGCCCTAAAAATTCGCCAGTATGACCGGTCTTGCTGACCTGATCAGCATTTACCCACCAAGCAGACATGACGGCCTTTGCATCCCACGCCTCCGAAGTACATATTGAGAGGTGTCCGGCCTGCGAAAGGGTCGAAGGGGGTATCGGCGCATCCGGTGTGTTCGGTTTATTCTTGATAACCATAGGCGTGGCTGCTTTCATGTCTGCATGGACATAAACATCGCCCTTTCTCAGATATCTTCGATAGATGATTTCGTTTTGTTGGGCGTCTTTCCCGCCTATGACCAGATATCCATCAGAGGATATGAAAAAGACAAATTTTTCAAACCACTGCTGCCTTCGTACTGGTCGTAGAACCTCTTTCTCTTGTTTTAAACCCTTTTTGAGATCCGCGGCTACCTTTCTTTCGGTGTTCTTGAGAGCTAACGACGAAGCTTCCTGAGTTCGGGACTCTTTCCCTTTAGCGGCCTTTTTCTCATCAAAATATTCACTAGAATTAGCCCAGGCTGAAAGCCCTAAATCAATGTCAATAGCCAACTTAGGTATTATAGCGCGTTGCGAGCCAGCAGGTTTTTTCTCGGCCTTCGAAGTATTCTCTTCTTCTTCTTCGTCGCTTTCTTCACTGACAGAGCTGGTTTCGTTACCTTCATCTTCGGCTTGATTCTCCTGATCCCAATTTGTTTCGTCGAGTAGCAAGGTCACCGTATTTTGATTGAGCTTGAGCGGTAGCTGGATGAGCTGTGCCACAGGATTGCCCTGATTTTGCTCACGATCTATGAGTCGCGCAATTTCGCCCCAGTCCATACCCTGTCCAATGAGCCCATTTACAGCAGCAATGGCCTCCTCTACGCGATGTATATTGGCGAGAATAGCCTCGGCTTTCCTGAAGTTTAACTCCTGAACTTGCTGGAGGCCTCCGATGCGATTCTCATGTTCTTTGCGAGCTTGATCTAGTTTCTTCTTCGCAGCTAGCTCGCGCTCGTGCAGCTTTGACTCCAACTTCTGTCCCTCAATTGAAGAAAAGAACTCGTCAACAGTCTTGTTGAAGCCTTCGAACTCCAATGAGGTATAGTTGGAGCTTTCGAATTGCTTAGGTTGAAACGGGTGAAAATCATCATACAGGTGCTCTGACTGTGTATGGCCTGCCGCAGCATCACTCGAGGCTGCCGGATTTGGTTTGGCCAATATGTAGCCTTTGATTTGATCAGGCTGTATGATATCGTCGGATATACTGCGCGCACTTCGCAAGACATCCACAAGCTTTGTCAATAACGTACCATCTGCGAGGACTTGATCTGGTTTCAGCGTGGTATCGTATTGGGCGACATGCAAAGCATGGTCCACAAGTAGCGGCGGACATTCTGTGATTGATACCGCTAGTGCTTTTCGCAATGCATCTTTTGCTTGCTTCTGGGCTTTCTTCCCGGTGACCTCCGGCTGGGATTTTTGTCGGTCTAGAGCCTTTTGGAGACCTTCACGCACCCTCTCCTCGGTGAGTTCCGGGATACCTTTATAATTCTGTCGCAGCGACAAGTTGTACTCCAGGCCAACTCGTAATTTCTCATGCTCTGCGCCTTCTTCTACATTACGCAACAAGGCTAGAATTTTCAGGTCGCCGTCGGTGAGTACGATGTTGCCGCTCGCGTAGAACTCGAAGTACAGTTTGTAAAGGCCATCCGAAAATTGGAACTCTATTATTCTATCGGTTCCGATTTGCGACACTGCTGTCACGCGGCGCGTCTTTAGGTATTTTCGTAGCTTGCTCACAAATGCCGATGGTGCGGATGCGGTGGTGCGAGCGTAGGATGTGAGGTGGCAGCGGAAGCCAGACTCTACGATCAGTTGCTCACGGTGGTCTGGTTTATGAAACTTGAAGAGGAATATGCGCTATTTTGGGGTCAAAGGTCATTCAAAGCAGCATAAAAGTCTTGGGATTGAGCGAATACCGAAGAAAGGTCGTAGACGTTGGTGACTCTGAGTGGTACGATTGTCTTGGAGAGCTCATGAGCAATAACCTATCACAGTCGTGAGTTCGAAGTTTATAAGAAAGTGTCATTGCATAACTAACCTTTACATCTAACGAAGAGAAGCGTTGTTTCATGCTGCTAGGTGTAAGAACAGAGAGAGAGAGAGTGTGTGGGTGTGTGAGAGAAAAAAGAATGGTTGTTAGTGGGGTGAGTCTGGAGATTGAAGGTGGGACAATGACGAAGTTTGGTGTGGCGCGTAGGGCTGAGCTAGCGGCGGGCAAACTTCCGTATCCCTGACGCTTATATAATATTCGCAAACCGCATATTCGTACATTCATTCCAATTTCTCACTGGCGAAGTTGGGAATTTTGTCGCTTGCATATGGCTAATTGGTGTAAACCAGAACTTGCATGTTTGGAATCGTACAGCAAAAGGGAAATGGCGATCCCTGTGCGGGCATGACCTCAGACGCCTCCAACACCAGATATACCCTCATCCAAGTGTCTATAGACCCTGCCGTATTCTCTCTGCCAATTGCCGCTTTCCAAACTCCCATGCGTTAAGGAATCCTTGTTCCGAGAGGTCGATGTTCCTCACCGACGTCATATCCTGTTGGGGCGGTTTGCTAACGCGCGATGCGATGACAACGGGGTCGGTTTCGAGGATGATGCCGTCGTCCACGAGCTCATCCACAGCGAGAGACTTATAGATGTCAGTTTGGAGCTATATTTTTAAATGATGCTAAACATACCACTAAATCATAGTTTTCAATCACTGTGCGTTTGTCGACCGAGTTTCTGTCCATAGAATTAGTGGGAGGATTCCGCAAGAATAGCGAAGCAATACGCACTTGAGGAGAATGTTGAGCGAGTCCCGCAGCGCCAAAACCACACTGCAGATACGGTTAGCACTCGGGGGGTTTATTGCAGGCACAAAAGTGGAATTTACCTGTACAGCAGAACCTCGTTCTCCTCGGCGCCGCCCACAACGTAAAGCATGACATCCGACTCCATCTTGAACACAATCACCTTCTGATCATAGAGAATGATGTCGGTCGTTTGTTTTGCCGTTTTCTCTGCGGATGCCTGTCAGACACTGCCCATGCCCATGTTCATCCCACATAACCCACCTAATAGACCCTTCTCGAACGCCTTCTGATCTTTGACTGTCTTGTAAGCTATTTGGCCAGGGTAATCAGCCGGGTTACCCTGGGGCGGGTGTGGGCTTTGGTAGTATTTTGTGAGGATGCGGGAGCTGTCGTCAATGGCGAGGATGAGGATGGCGGACACGCTGAAAAGGGAGAGAGGGCGCGCCATAGTGTCTGGTACGTTCGGAAGACAAATGGAGGGGAGTGTCAATGAATCGCCGGCGGGCTCGCGTATATCTTTGGGGGCGTATTCAGTATGTATATCGTGATCGTATCGGCACACCGAGCCCACATGTACAATGTCGAGTAGTAGCGGGGAGGCTAGTTATTTGGAGAGGTGTCCGCTCCGCAACCGCAGCGCAACCAATCAGATTCCCCGCGGGCTTGGCGCCCGTGAAAAAGCAAAGCATCTGTCGCAACATTCATCATTACACAACAATCCACCTCTTCGCTCCTTCCACCGTATTATGCAACTGGTCAAATCGCGGCTTCTGGGGGTATGGTGATTCGATTCGGAATGCATGCTCTCGTCAAAACGTCTCTCGTCTCCGCCGTCTTTCCACGACTGCTGCGCTCGCCCGCTCCGCGTGCCCTCTACTTCCAATGCTCGGAACGATTGTGGGCTGGAGGTTTCCCAGATCAGACCGCCAGATCCTCATCTACTCATACTCATACTAAGAAGGAAAAATATTCATTTAAACAAGTGTTTCGGGTGCGGAGAGTACCAAAGAACTCGGAGGATGCTCCCACACAATCGTATCGGGTGCGGAAACACCCAGCCGAACCCAAATCAGATCGAGAACACACGCATGAAAAGCATCAAAAGCATCAAAAGCATCAAAAGCATGAAAAGCATGAAGAGCATGAAAAGCTTGCAGAGAATGAAGTTGGTTCCAGTTCATACATAATCACATGCGGAAAAACTCACAACAATAGGTTGACCGGTTAATGTCCCACATGCGTTCGGCGTGCAGTGCTCGCAACTTCGAGCACATAATGCACTTGTACCCATTCCTCCTCGAAGCACGCTCCTTGACACAACGCGACGTCCTCCAAATAGCTGCAGCTATGCATGTCGTCGTTCGCAACGCTCACCCCCTCTCCGACCCGATTCGGCGCGTCTATCCCTTCGTACAACGCCTGGTCGAGGACATTAAGGCTGGAAGCCTCCCACCCCACCCGTTTGCTCACCTTCATCTGCTAGGTATCTTCAAGTCATTAGGCGAATATGACGCAGGTTACGCCTTTTGGAGCTGGCTCCTACGCCAGGATGACAGTTACGTGTCGCCACCTCTCTACGGGGCTGCAATCGAGCTCCTAGTCCACGGTCACAAATCCACGCTTGCTGAATTGGAGAGACTTTATATGGCCGCCCTTCAACGGTTCCCGGGCACTTTTGCCGCATATCATTTGTCGCCCAATGCCATCATTGCCAATCGAGATCAACTGATTGCCATATCAGACTTACGGTCTTACATGCTTCTTCTTCAAGGTATCCTCACTGCGCGTATCAAACATGGCAAGTGGAAAAATGCCTACCTAGATCTTGACACCGCACTACGTTTACATCCTACTACAATTCCCACTCGTTTTTTCGAGCTATTCATGACCAACCGGCCTTTGCACGAGGAGTACACTGTTTTTCTTGTAGCCTGCCGTGCAGGCATTGTCTTCAAACCGAGTCATCTTACTGTTTTAATTAAAAAGCTTCGAGCCTCTATGCATCTTTCCCCACAACTCAATGACCGCATGATACTTCTTCGCGCCATCACAAACGCCATGTACGCTTACCTGGAGGCTGGCGGCACCCTGGAGGAAATGCACATCAACGGTTTCATTGGCGCTTTTGGGAGTTTATTGCCCGGGAAGAAACCTGGTGAAGAATTTGTCGGACTCGAGGCAGAGTATCGTAATGCTCTAGTATCCATGGCTCACCATTTTGTTTTGCAACTTATACTCGCTGGGGTCCCTCCTCATTCGTATTTGTTCACAGCCCTTATAAACCTGGCTGCCTCAGCACGCGTCCCAGATATGCTCTATGCAACACTTGAGGATGCTCAATTGGGAAAGGTAGACTTCGGCGAAGTTGAGAGAAGAGTCATTTTGAGAAGTGCTGGCTTGATCCAAGACTTAGCCTTACTAGAACAGTTTTGGTCCCAGATTGTTACGTTGTCTACAGAGAAAGGTCAGCCAATCAGTCCTGATGACTGGTTCTCCTTCGCAAAGGCTTGCAAGTTGGGAAATTTCGAGCCGTACTTTCGACAGCAAATTTTGAGCTTGGAGCATACCATAACAAGCAATGTCAGAATTCGGCTGGATTATATCTGGAAAGAAAAGGTAGTACCCAAGCAGGAATCTCCAGTCAAGCTCACGGGCTCCACGCGTTTTGCATCTCTTATCAAAGAGTTGAAAGCCCAGGTCGACAATATCATCACTGTAATCATGTCCGGACAGCCCATGGATTTACAGAAAACGCCGTTCTACATGACAATCGATCCTGACCAGAAACCTCTGGGGACTCTTGAAGACATGCGTATCGTCTACGATGAATTCACTGTGGACCCCCATCAACCTCCCCAGGAAATTGAGGAAAGCGGGGAAGCAGCTGTCCCTTCTACGTCCACCGGTATTCCCTTAGGCGAATTGCGCTTCCTGAACTGGGTATCGATCGTAGAGATAATGAATCAAGCCGATCTACCGGACGAGGAACGAATGAAACTCAACAAACGCCTTCCCCTGCCTCTTGATGTTCTTCGATCGCGAATCCGAGAATTACGGACACCTACTCCACTCTCCGAGTCAGACAATGTGCTCGTGAATCCAGAACCATTCACCGAAAATAAATTATTCGAGCCGACACAATTATTCGAGTCGACGCAATTACCCGAGTCGACGCAATTATTCGAGTCGGCGCTCGGTACCGCACATAGCTCTTCTTCCCCAGCAAATCAAGTTCAGAGTGATGCTCCGATCGATGCTAAGAGTCGGATCACTCCACGTTCTCTGGAGGAGCCCAAACATCCCTTGGGATTACAGCCAGAGTCGAACTCAGCTGTCAAGAATGATGATTCAATCGTTTCGTAGTTGCTACTTGTGAACACATTTTTTTTTGTTTTTTTCTTGTCATATCAATTGTACAAAATTTGTATAATAAAAATGAGTTATGAACTACTCAACTGTATAGATTTAGCGATGAGGGCGCGAAGAGGACATATGGTGGGTGGGGGGATCAAAATACCCATGGTCAAGACAGTCCAGATGGAGATCTGCAAACGAAGAATACTATCACATCTGCATTCATTAGATCATCACATTGTCATGAATTGCATGTTTTGTACTATGTATATTGCCCGTGGTGCGGATTTTGATCCAGGGAAAACTCAAAACCTTTTTTTTTGGGATCTGCTTGCGCGGGAAAGGGACATATTTCTCTCTCCTTTTCCATTGTAAAACATGGTACGGCTAAACAATTGAGTTGGTAAGCTATTACGGCGCGCGAATTGTGGATCCGATAGGGTTTGTGTATATAGATATGAATACATCATGAGCTTCACTTTGAGTTTGGCTTTATGTGCGGGGGCAGTTGCACACCACATCCAGACTACCAGACGACCCAGCCCCATACATCAGAATCTCAAAATATGATGTTTGACATCCTCCCCTGGAAAGAAGGGAACAGCATACCTGACCGACCACCTTGGTAGGTGTTCTCGAGACGAGGCCAACAATCCACGGCTCAGCCTCACCATCCTTCCCAACACAAATCCAAATAATCTGCACGCTAACTATGTACCCCAAACTTTCCTCCATGCAATGAACCCGCCTTCCCCGCAAAGCTTAATCCGCACAAACACGGCTAAAACGTGTCGAGAAAAAGAAATTGCGCAGGCCTTCTTCTCTACAGTACCTTGCGGGTTCATAAACAAGGGATCGTGGTGTACTTGCATACACTATGTAAACGGTCTTGGTTTCATAAGAACGGTGACAGATGGTAGGGGATATCGACCGGTCTGGCTACATGAACATGTTTTGAGGGGTTCGTTAGTTGATCGATCGATCGTGGATAGGTTACGCGTTCGACTTGCTTCAGAACCTCAATGCTGATGAGTGGGGGAGTTATGGGTTTGAGGTTCGGGATTTGAGATGCGATGCTATGGCATGATGCGACACTATGGGATGCGGATGGATGGGGATTCATGATGGGAAAATAAGGTGAAACTGAAATCGTGCGTGGCGAGTGTTGAATGTGGATTGCGCATCATGATCGCAGTTTGTTGATGGTCGTTGTTGAATTGTTGGATGCATGTGTGAGGAGTGGTATGATGTTTCTAGTTTCTCTCGTACACTTTGAGCGGACAATCGGACTTGCGTTATCGAATTCACACATAACATATACGAAAACCAGAGACTACAGTGAGATTTGTACCCCATTTTAAACTTTACATACATATGTAAGCTGAGGTATATGGATGTCACGATACATTATGGTGCTGATAAGCAAATGAGTGAGAGAGCCATAGTGTCACGACATTGTCGCTGATGGGTGAGCAATCCAAGATTGAAGGTAAACGAGTAAGCGTTCCCATGACTGTGCCGTACCAAAATTTAGGCTGCAAAGGATCAAAGGGACGAAAGACCCGGGGCGAGTAAGTAAATAGGTAACTAAATATGTAGATATGGGGAAGGAGGCTTGAGTCGGTACTATTTCCCTCCTCATATCCACTCCACCCCCCAATAAACACCCTAAATATCACCATATATTCGAAGATTACTCCCAAATGACATAGCAACACTTAGTATAAGTATGAAAGGAAGCGTGTGCGCCCCCGTGCGTGTGCCGTGTGCTTCGTATAGCGATACGATATTATCCGCGCATCAGCAGCCCCGGCTACCGGGGATAACAACCAGATACTAAGAATAAGGCAGTACGACTTCAGTTATCAATATCCAATGCATTATGCAGTCGATACTGAACCGAAGCCCGTGTGGGACAACGCATAAGACGACAAAAATAAACGTATTTCGTCGCTGCCTGCCTATTCGCCTTCCTCTTTCTATATTGGCCCCAAGCAAATAACGGCTTTTTTATGTTGCAGAAGTCCAGGGTTGTGACCCCCGCGTGGAGTACGGGGTAGGATATATACCATGTAGGCTGATGGAAGCTTCCATGTAGCAGTGTAGATTGCTCGTTACGCGTGAGTTATGTGCATATTTGGAGGTGCGGTATTGAGAGTACGTCGCAATTATATATGGCGCCGTACATATATACCTACGTATGTAATATGGCAATCAAACATAGTTTGCGCTTCGGTAGTAATACCACGCTATGACGGCAGTCGTGATTATGGGGGTTTCGTGGTGTTGGGCAGTATGCTCATTTTCCAAGAATATTCGTCAATGTAGTAAGGAAACGCAAGTCAAGGAACGCTCCGCGATAGAGCATAAGCGTAATCACGTTGTGCGAAATCTAGGCAGACACTCTGCAACGCATCACAGCGACAATCAAACAGTCAGACAAGACATAACATTACCTATGTGGCTTTCCTGCTTTCTTCCCTCTGCTTATCTTACGCCATGCCATATACACGATCCTGTCCGTCAAGGGTACGTGACAGAAGCGGACGCAGGCAGGCAAGGTTCAATTCTCATCATTTCTGCTCATCTCATCTCACCGCTCACGCCATTTAATAAACTCTCATTGTTTAAGATGAGAATAGACGTACGTTCCGAGACGGGAGCGGAGCGGCGCGCTTTTTGGCAATCGCATCGCCATCGTTCGGCCCAGCCGGCTTTGGAACACGCTGAGCATGGGGCCTGATCATCTTAGCACACCCGCGCATTCCTTTTGGATTTTAGTTTCTCTCGTGCGCTGTGATTCCGAGGGATGGAAGGAAGGATGATGTGCTGGTGGTGAGATGCGGTGACATGATGCCTGCTTTGCTGATATGTTTACTGTACATGTATGATGTACCTTTAAGTCTTAGAGGTTTGAAGAGCCGAGGCGGTGAGAATAAGGGATGCGAGCGCATGTTGTGAGGTGATTGTCGCAGTAAGAATGAACAACCGAATACAAGTCATTTACCCGGACGGACATAGGCGATCATTTTTCTTTGCGTTGTTTGTAATTATGACATGAGGTTTTTTGCGATGAAATGAGTTGAGTTTGGTTGGGCTCCTGGACGGTGAGATGTTTTCGGCCCGTTCGCATACTCCTTCCTCTTTCTTCTCTTTTTTCGGTTTACTCTATTTGGTATGTGAATTGTGATATTTCACACGTGCTGCTGTCCCGGCGAGTTATTAGCGGTACTATACGGATGAACGAAGGATTAGAAGCGAGCAGGCTTCATGTTGGCATGGCTAAAAGTTGGGCTTACGGCGGGAGGATGATGTGAGAGGCTTCCAAGCCGGAACGCGCGTGGGGGTTGGGCTTAGGTTTGTTGCAAATGTCAGAAGAGAGGGACTTGTTCCCTTGTGAGGAAGGTCGATTCCATGGTTCGATAAGATATTTCTTTTCTTTGTTTTCCCATGGACAGAGTGCGAGCGGATGAAGGAGACCAGGAATATGGGGTATGACTTTTTTTTTTTGATTTCGTATGATTACCCTGATATTGAAATTGGATTTCCAATCCTCAATGCCACTCCTAAAAGCAAAGTAAAAAAAAATAAAAAAGATCCCAGCGGGAAAGTAGTTGAGAGAAAAGCAAAATTAAAATGGTAAAAAGCCTCGGCTTGTGGAGAATCGAATGTGCTGGCTCGTGCGATGGAAAACACTTCTCTATGGTAGCAATATACAACAATGAACAACAGGGGAATCTAACAGGAAGGATCAAAAGTAATAAAGAGAAGAAGAACAGCGATCAACGCTAGTATACAGAATGTGATAACAGTGATTTGGAGAAAGAAAGAAGGGGAAGTTTGCCCCGTTGTAGCTTTTTGAGTAGTAGCAATAGCGCCCCCCTTGCCTCCTTTTCCCCGTTCCTAAATCGATCCGACCATGACCTAGAGATACCCAATTAAAACCCACCCGCTAAATGCACAATCATGATGGAAGTCGAACTTGAACAATTTGCTTTGTCCGAATAACCGCAGAAGACGTTCATGGTTGGATCAATTCGAGTCGCTTCCAGCAGGACTCCGGTGCTCAGCCGGTGTGGAAGGAAATGAGAAGTCGATTGGAGACGGTGGTGGTGCTGGAGTCTCGCCGTACTCTTGGGTTGCGCGAGATGAGAGGCTGCTGGATGCTTGGAATGCCGCAGAGACGTCGCGTCCAAGGGATGAGCTTGTGATAAGAGAGAGGCTTTGACGCGGGCTGGAGACACTGGCTTGATAAAGAGGCATCTTGAATGATGATGTGTTTTGTCGTGTTTTGTTTGGGGTTTGTACAGTCAAAGATATTCTCGAGATAGATAAGAATGAACTTGATCCCACGGGGGCCAGATGGATTGAAGAACAATATACAGAGTGTGGAGTAATCTGGGGCAAGAAGCCGGGGAAAGTAGGCTAAATATTCGGGTTCCGGTAGTACAAACGAGGCGCGCGTGCGTGTCTCTCGGCTCTGGGGACAGCGATAGTTGATTTGGATTGGATTGTGCGGGACTCGGGAGGCGTCCAGGTGTTATGAGCTGTCTCGGACAAAGCAATAAATTCGCTGGCAAAAGTGCGAGAGCTGACTTGTCCCGGTCTGGGTGTAGGAAGGGCTGAGTATGCAATGCGAAAAAAGTCTAGGATTCATGAGTCAGATTTTAATATGAAGGGAGTGCAGGGCTGTCATTGTGCGTTGGCATGATAATGCTGGGGACCAAGCATTTAACAGAAGTCGGATACACGAACACGATCGGAGCGAAGGGGCGTTCAAAGGCTCACTTACTCCTTGCAGTTGTGCTAGCTGATGGCCAGATATGCACAGTGGTTTGCTGGTGTGGTAGGATGGTGTGTGATTTGCAATACGGGACGGCTAGCGAGTAATGGTCACAAAACAGCACTTGGGTATGAAAGTCAGGAGTATTTTACGATTCAGCTTGTTGAAAGAGAAAAAGAGAGTTATGAGACTCGGGGGGACACTGCTTTTCTTTATACAAGTAGATGGGGGGAGGGAATGTATACACGGCCGGCTTGACTCGCAAGGGGGAAGGCGGATGTCGACGCTTTGAGAAAAACAAAGTTACACAACCAGCATGATCCATCATCAATCAAAGGATCCGGACGGGGCAGCGGGCAAACACACTCCTTGCTTTCCTGCTTCCCCGGCCGTTGCACATGAAGCGGAGCTAGGACAAGATGCCGATTCGATATACGGAGAGACCACCCCACGCCCCAGCACCCACGTTGGCGGTCGGAGATCTCCTCCAAGATTTCCCTCCAATACAGTATACGCATAGCCTCTCGTTTCGTGGGAGAAGCTAACACTGTTTGGAGTTCCAATCTGGGGGTTAGACCAACACCATCGCGAAACTACGATAATGGATGCGTACTGTACGATGGGTGACGGATACATGTACAGGCAAGTACCTATCTTGAGTGTACCGGACTTTTCCCCTTGCTACTACTGACGGCGCATCGCGTCGCATCGCATCGCATTGCGTCGCATTACATGGCTATGACTACAAAGGGAAACATGGGTAAGAAAAAAAGTGAATATGGCGGGAAGAAGAAGGGAGAGGCAGGAGAGGATTCCATAGGAGCGCAAAAAAAAAAAAAAAGAAAGGGCAATCCGAAAACAGCTGTGATTGCCTTTCGTTCCCTCCCGTCCGTCCGCGGGTAGATACCGCGACAGGGCCTCGATTTTATTGCTTCTGACGTGGAGGCCTGTAATGTATAACAACCGTGTGTGTGCTGGCCAGTCCAAAGTCTTGGTGTAATGGCGGTGGTGGATGTGATTCAGATGATGGATTGGAGAACCTGATTCAAAAGAATGGGTGAGGTGTGAATGACTGACCGCCTTATGCAAGCCAGACGCATTTCCCCACGCGAGGGCTTCCACCTTCCCCGGCTTCCACGCCTCTGGGACGACTGGTTGCACATCACCTTCACACCCCATGGTCCCCATCCCATCTACCCGCCACGGGCCTATTCCCCCCTTGCCTCGCCCACACATGGCCAGAGGCCCAGAGAGACGTATCATGTCATCCTCATTGTTACTAATTCGTCTTTCGGCCCTCCTTTCTGCGCCCCTCCTTTCTACTGCTGCTTTTGGTACGCAAATCCGTGGATGTCATGCCATGGATACATGGACGGGCTGCGTGAATCGAAACAGCGACTTAACCATAATCCCCTGATTCCACCCATCGAGCTCACTCGCCATTCGCTTATCCTTTTATTCGCCTTGTCTATAACTTACCACTATTAGACCAGCCTATACCCCAATCTTCTAGTCAGTTTGTCTCGCTCTTATCTGACCCAGCTCTTTTCCTGCATCATCTTCCTGTCAGGATCCTGCCAAAGCTTCCAGAAGGACGCTCGGGCTGTCTCAACTCTCTCCCGTCTGGTCCGTTCACCCTCTAAACGTTCTGCCCGTCCTTCCGCCCTCAGCACAACAAATCGGAACATGTCCGGATGAAGCCATCACTTTACTCTAGTCCCATTCGCCTCGTTGCATTCGTTACGGCGTCTGTATCGTCTTCTTCCACTTTCCAAGCTGAGACTGTCCTCCCACCCCCGCTCTAAAATGAGGCAAAGATAGCATTTGCAACGTCGCAAGCCTCATGATTGAGCTATTTGGAAATCATTTCCATCATTCGAAAGGGGAAAGACGGCTGTACAGCATCCGTTTGGAAGCCGATGGACTGCAATAGTTACCGCAATCCTGGCCCTGGGGATGCTACGTCGCATGGCAACAGCAGCGTGTTGCCGCCATCATATGCCGCGAAACCTCACACCTCCTTGGTCCTAACGTCGCGCAGAGGGCTTGGACCATGTCCATTATCAAAAGAAGACTTTGATGACTACCGCGGTTGAATTCATGTCTTGAGTCGTGTGTCATCACCCGCGGCGACAAAGTCGTATCATGGTGGTAAACACGTCGTAATTTTGCTGCGTTGCACAAGGTTTGCCTGGCTATCCATCACGCACTTGGGGACCCACATTTTTCACACTTAAAAAGTGCCCGATCTGGGGAATGTCTCCCCACCCTTGTTCCTTCCACCTATCAAGCATCATTCCCCGGAAAACTTTGTGGGACCTTGACATTTTGTTTGACGATGCTGTGCACCATTTGCTGCATGTCGGCGGGTATAGGCGCAGAAGGAACATGGCCTGGAAACGCGAACAAGCGCGGCGGTATGCGGGGAGTCCCAATTGGCGAGAGAGACAATAGCGCCCTGTAAAGATTGCGCTTTTTGCATGTATCCGCTTCCGACCGTCTGCAGCTTTCCTGCTCTCATTATCTTTATCCTTCACCGGTTATGGGGTGAGCTCACCGCAACTTGGGTTGCATCAGCGACTGTAGGTTGTTGAGGAAATAGATGGCGAAAGCTAAGGATGATACGCACACTCAATCGCTCCCAAGGGTACGAAAAGCATGGTAATGTATCTAAGGGGTACCTAACAAACGTCACCAACGCCTAGAACCCAATTCCACCCCTGATGATCCTTCGCAATTACTCTGTCAATCATTCCCCGCAGCCCCAGACCGACTGATCCTTTCACAGGAAGTAAGGGTGCAAGGCAAAACAGACTAAGAGGAGTGCGTGCTGTCTGTCCAGATCCAGATCCATATGCAGAATGCAGACAAGAACACGCCCTTCCCCGGAAAAAGCAAGGAGTAGTAGAGGAAAAAAAAACAATGACCCGCACATAACCACGTCTCCCCGATTGGAGCCCAACCGACCGTTTGCGAAATCCAGACTCGAAATTTCAAGATGCTTGCGTGATTTTTTCTAGAGCTGGCGTCAGGGCGAGGTGTATACCTTGGAATACGCTTTTGAGACGTAACCATAACAGTTGACTCAGGGATATTACGTAAAGATCCTTTGTTTCTGCTTGTCAGGGTATGGCGAGAATACGCGGAGTGTCGGCATGTACACACTTTGCAAGCACCTATAAGTGTTTCCTTTTATAGGGCACCTTTTATAGAGCACAGTTTATATACACTTAGCTGGGACATGTTGTTATGAAGATAGCAGCACGACCGCTGTGTAGTTTGGATGTAAAGTCTACTAATTTAATTGGTTTGCATCTTCTAAAAAAAAGGGGGGGTGAGGTTTTGATTTCGATAAATATGGATATCAGAAGCTGTGCATTCGTCATTGAAACTATCAATATGATCAAAATATCCCCTCGGTTCTGACACCCTTATTTTTGTAACACGAGTGGCCCAACCTTTTTATTATACATTTTCGTTACCATAGGGATGCGCGGTAGCATCCCCTTGGGAAGAAAAAGATCAAACTCGAATGATCATAATGTACCTGTCAAAACTGGCAAGGACCACGCCGACGCTCTTGGCTGTAGAGAACGAAGCATTCTATTTAACGACGAGATAAACTTAGTGGCTAGCTACTTTAACTACCCTTAAAACAACAGATGGGCCAATAAGGCTGTAGTATTTTCTGCAGCCAAGAGCGTCAGCATGGTCCTTACTTGCGAGTTTCTACGGTACCAGACACATAACGGTTGTTATGTTGAGTCCAATCAGCATCAGGACCCATAAAAGTAATGTCTTCGTACTATCCAATCACGGCGTGGCTACCATGGCGAATCAGCACCTCTGGTTTTTTTTACACAATCAAACAACAATCTACAAAAAATGACAGTTATTTGAGTCTGACATAGAACAAAAACATCAGCAAGCTGACATGGGATGCCTAAATACCCACATACATGTACACAGCTGGAGTACTGCGCCACAAAAAGAAGTCGCACGAAAGAACATCTCTCTACCTACATTCCAGAATGGAAACCAACGAAAGAGATATTATAAGAAAAGATCTTTCTCGTTTTAACCTCTCAAAATGAACTGCAATGGCCAAATACTATCCGACCCCTCTTCGCCGCGCACAATAGAGCTCCGCTCGCTCCTAAGGACCTACGAAAATGCAGGTGACCTCCAAAGCCTTCTTTCAACACTACACAGCAGTCCGCACTCCATGCGAGAAGGAGAGATAGCGTATCGCATTAGCGACACGGCAAACTGTGCTATTGAACATGCTGTTGCCGCCAACGACATCACTCGTATACGTGAATTGCTCACCCAATGGCGGGAAGCAGCAGAGGCAAATGCGCAAATGGGAAACGGTGATGCTGGCAGCTCACATTTGAATATCCGCGAGGAGATATTGGCGGTAGCAGTGCGGAATCGCAATCGAGACATTGCAGAGTTGCTCATGCAGAATGGTGTGGGTGTAGGAGGGGAAGTCGTGCGTGCCATCCAAGACGAGTTCGAGAAACTGGACACGGATGTTGCGGCACTGTTGGATGTATTGGATGGACTTGTTGCGAGCGGGTGGGATGTTAACGCTGAGTTGAAGGATCCTCATTACAGACATGCAATAAGGTAGGTTAGAAAGAAAAAAACAGACGTATTTTCAGAGCTTTTCCTTTTCCAAACCGACTCACTTCTCTCCCAACAGACTCGCAGTCCACGAACGGCAAACCTCTTCATCTTCATCTTCTTCTACAAACGAAACACCCTTTCTAGACTGGCTCCTCGCGCACAACGCATCTCCCAACATAACCTCGACCCACTGGTCCATGTGCACGACCTCGACCTACACAATCTTCATCGAGCCTAAACAAACCCTCGCCAGCCTCGCCAGCATGCGCAAGCTCCTCGCGCACGGCGCCGCCCCGGACGCCAACGTCCTACACAAAGCGATCCGCCTCCCAAAGTCACATCCGGATCGCATTCCCATGATCGAACTTCAGCTCTCCCACGGCGCGGACGTCAACGCGCTTGAAGCGGGTATGTGGTGGACGTGTAATGGGAAGTTCCCGTACATTACGCACGCGACGCCGTTGTTTGAAGCTGTTGTTGCGGAGGATGTGGGGGTGGTGAGGATGTTGGCTGGGTGGGGGGCGGATGCGAGGGTGAGGAGTGAGGTGGAACATTGTGCGAGCATGAAGACTGGGTTGAATGCGTTGGAAGCTATGAGGGCGTCGCGGGATGAGGAGATTAGAGCGTTGGCGGATGAGAGGTGGGGGAAGGAGACGAGGGCGCAGGAGAGGGAGAGGCGGGATGTTTTGGCGAGTTTGGGACCGAGGAGAGTGGTGAGGACGAAGTGAGTTGCGTCTTTGAATTTGGATGAGATGGCTGTTGTACAGGCTCTACAGAACAGAACACTCGAAAGAAAATCCGTAATTTCGCAGCCAATTACCACCCACCAAGGCGATGATGCCATCAACCGTGGGAGACGACGATAGACGTTTCCTTCATGTAAAAAGTATACAAAACATTTGCTACAACACCGCATACACTGAATGAAGGTGGCTGAAGGCCATCTAGAGCGACTAACCTCTGTGTCTTTTAAACATCACTATTGAAGTGAGAAGAAATGTCGCTTCATACGTATTCGCGATCTTTGGTATTCATTACTATCGCTAGCTATCTAAGTGCTCGTCCTGGTTTCGGGGGCCGGGGGGAATCTGTTTGGTTCGGGAAAGGGGAAAAAAGCACAATCATAACATCAATGAAATGTCAAGGGGAATTTGCATGTAGAACGGGGAGTAACATCAGTCATATACACGCACATGCGTGAGTGCTGTGTACTTATCTCCGCGGAACACCCATTCCAAATTGCTCCACGAAGGGGGGGAAAGGGAAAAGGGAAAGAAAATGAAAACGCCAATCAATAATCATAACACGGGATCCCCCCACGCCAACACCATACACCCCATTTCTAAATGCCCGTCCGTCTTTCTGTATTCTCCGCTCGTTTTGTCGTCCATGCCATGTTTTTTGTCTAGTAAGGGCTATTGACGACATCATCCCTGCCCAAATAGCTTCCTCTAGCACCACTCCTACGAGCGCCTACACGGCTAGGCGTTGCGATACTCTCTCTCGTCGGTCGCTGAAGCGCACGCTTAGCTACCATATCGACCTCATTTGGCAGAGCGACAATGAGGTTCTTGTCGGAGCCGAACTTGAAGTTATCGGCCTTGACTTCCTCCGCGTAACGCTTGATGCTATAAGCGTCGCGGCGGTTAGCGAGGACCTTCTTGATGCTCCACGTGATGATGAAGGGACCGGTAGCGGTGATGATAGTAGTTTCCTTGTCATCGAGACCAGTGTTGAAGCGTGCGGTGGTGAAGGAAATAGGTTGTTTGGTTTCGTGCTGGAACTGGGCGACGTGAGCGGGGGTGAGAGCGAGACGACGTGGTTGCGGCTTGTCGTCCTTTGCGAAGGCCTTTTCGAAACCAAGCTTGCCGTCGTTTTTGCCACCTTTTTGGAGCGCGTCAATGAGGAGGAGATAGGTGCGGGTGGTGGCGAGGACCCAGCGGCCGTCGGCAGAGACGTCCATGCCGATGATGGGGTCGCCGAGAGCGGGGATCAATGTCTTTGCGTTGATACCTAGGCGGTCGTAGAGACGAATGTCGCCTTTCTCGGAGGCAACTGCGATGTGACCTTTCTCGGTTGTAGCAGCTGCTGAGAATGCGTTCTTGGTGGCGTATTGCTTGTACTGTTCGTCGACGAGTTTGTTGCCGGAGAGACGTGGGTCTACACGATAAAGAGCGTTGCCAGACAGACCAAGGAAGGTTTGTTCACCACTCATTTGGGCGAATTTCTGAAAAAATGATTAGCTAATTCAAATGAATGCATATTGGAAAGACTTACATTCTCGGGTGCGAAAACCTTCACGGGAATATCATCATGCACCTTCCACTCATCCACCACTGTGCCGGTTTCAAGATCCATCTTGTAGAGCGCGTTCGGGTTGTCGAGGTTCTGTAAGATCATGTTTGTGTCCTCTTGGTGAAGCATAACCTTGTTCGGGTTGAATGCCTTGCCCTTTGGCGTCTTGATACTACTAATCGCGGTAGCAAATTGTAATTGATTATCCGCAGTGTGCTTGAAGACACCGATCTTGTTACCGCGCACAACAAAAGACCTGTCATGTTTGTAGCCGACCGCAAGCTGGGAGTTGATATCGCCATCTTTCAAATCAGTCTCAACATCGTCTTCCGACTCATCCTCGTCGTAATGCTCGCTCCGCTGGCCATCATCGGCGTCTTCATAATCCTCCTCCTCCTCCTCCTCTTCTTCACCTTCTGGCGCATCCTCCATTGTAAGATCCTGAAAAGCTTCCATGACATATTCACGATCCGTGTCCTTTGCTTTGCCCCATTTCATTTGGTTCAGATGCTCCCATAGAGCTTGCATTACGCCATGCTGGAAGTTGTCCAAATCGTCCTCGTTCGTGAAGCGTAGGAGCCACGAGTAAGCCGACCCATCGTCAAGATAGTGATTGAAGATGAATGATTTGTACTCAAAATTGAAGACTGGATTGATATCTTCAACAACCGGCTGACCAAGCCACTCCCGCTCTTCACCCACGATATGCAGCCAGTACTCCCAATTTCCAATCTCAGTGACCGTAGCACGCACGTTTCCATCCTGCTTTACGAATGTACCGGAGGGGAAATCGAATAGGTGGAGTTCGGCGGTGGCATCAGCCAGTGTACTTAAGACTTCGGGTTGCGCAGCGGATGGTGGTGCAGCAGTAGCCTCCTCAACGGGCTCTGGTGCCTTGCCCTTACCCGCTGCCTTTTTTGCCATGTTTTCTGCCGTGGTGTTGGGGAAGAGCTCGGCGGCGGTGGGGGTGGGAGGAATGGCTGGCGACTTTGTGACAGGGCTAGAGAGGGGGCTTGCGTCTGGAATGGGCTCTTCGTAGTATGCGAGTGATTCTAGGTCCTCTTCGGTTGCGAACTCGTGGCTGCGGCGGTATTTGCGTTCGTACTGACACTGTAGGGCGACGCGTTCGAAAAGGGCAGCGGTCTCTGGTTTGACTGACGAGTCGCAAACAAACTCCCAAAGATCGGTAACGTCACCACTGAGGTCACGCCAGGCAAAGATCTTCTCCCCCGTCGACCGAACGTCGGTGCGAAACTGCAGGCCTTCGTCCAACAAAAATGTCTTTTCGTCTTTATCACCTCCTAAAGTATTGATACCGGCGTCTTCGTCGTCTTCCTCTAGTAAATCCTCCTCTCCCTCCTCGTAAGCCCGCTGAACGACGAGCTGGTATTGAAACTCCTGGCCGGTGCGGCGGATCGTGGCCGCGGCGTCTTTGAAGATAAGTTCCGAGTAGCCCTTGACAGACCGTGGACGGACAAGATAGAGCTGGCCTTGCGAAATCTCAACGATGGATTCTTTAGAGCCGTCACCGAAGACAAACTTGCTAACTGTGCAGATGTTCTCGGGTTAGTGTTGTGTCCATACAGGAAGCAATGGCGGGGGCGGGGCACTACAAACATACGGTTTCGAAGCATAAACATGGCGAGCGGAATTCAGCTGGCCGAGAAATCGGGCAGTTGGAAATACAGGGAGGCAGGCCTAACCTTATGAATACTGCTCGGGGTGCTCACGTTCCATGCACGTGGGTGCGAGTGGGAGCCTGCAAGGCAGAAGACTTGTCATGCGAGGGGCCAAACAACAAGCAGACGAAATTGTACGTATGCCAAGCCCACCGCCACCTGTGGCGTAAGGCGGCCGGCGTCAGTGGGCATTATCAACTATTTCATTCTCTATAACTATAGACAGTGTCTGATAATAATACGCCTCCAATGCTGTTGATCGCTTTCGCCCATTGTGAATCAAAGTCCCATCTCTTTCAGATTTTGTACATCAGTCTCTCAACTAACTAGAACAAGTCCAACAAGTCCTGGTTGCTCTTCTGCGGTTTCTGTTCAGCCAGCTGTTGCGTTGGAGGCGGAGGTTGACTGCTTCCTGATAAGTCCATTCCTGCAAATCCGTTCATGATATCGTCATTGGTCATGGGCGCACTAGGAGCGGCTGCGCTTGTGTTTCCGAACAGGCCCATCAGATCATCCATGTTAGATGATGGCGCTGCATTCCCGCTTGCGGGCGAGGCCACGCGCTGAGGTGTGCCTGCCAGACCTTCCAATCCAGACTGCCCGGGCGTGATTTCTTTTTGCAAAGATGCTGGCGCAGATCCATCGAAGTCGATGTCCAGTAGATTTTCCACGTTGGACTGAGGTGGAGCTTGTCCGGCTGCTGCTGCAGCAACCGCATCGGCAGCGATTGGGTTTTCCCGAGCTTCCTCTCGTTGTTCCCTTTTCAATAGTTAGTCAATCTATCGCGTGTTAAAACAGTAAGCAGAGTAACTTACTCGATGGCGGCCTTCTGCATCGCTTCGGAGCCGAAACGGCCTTGGCCCAGGAAAGCCTCTGGGGGCTTGTGATACACTGAGGCCAACGTGGACAATTCTGTAAGAAGTTGATCCAACAGTTGCGGGGGGAGCGACTTGATCGTGGTGGTAATGGCGGGTTTGTCAGACAGCACTATAGACTACCAATAGTCAGCGTCTGAATTATGTCTTTAGCTTTGAATATACCTACTTTAGTGATTTGCGGGTCACTTGACAGAAGTCTCCAGTAGACGTAGGCACGGTCGCGAATATCCGGATTGTCATTCTCTGCGGTAGCGGCCTGTAGAACCTTCTGTACCAAGCCTTGGGACTGATCCGGCTTCTTCAGGAACAGCTTTACGACAGCTGTAAGAATTTGCAGTTGAACCTACAATCATGGTCAGTAAAAGCAGATGACCGTTTTTGGGTCTACGTACCTGAGAGAACTCTTCAGCGAATGTGTCAACAAACCCGGTCAAAATCTCGCCAGCGTTGTCGATCTTCTCCGCATACTCGCCGACTATCCAGATGAGAGATGCTCGGGCATTGGGCTCATCTAGTTCATCGATGCACTGGCATAACGTGGGTATTATGCCTTCGTATCCTGGGTATTTGCGGAAGATATCTTTGATGACCACGATTGCTTCTTGGACAACGTAGTTCACCTTGGTGTTGATCAAATCCAAAAGGGTATTTACGCACTTTTCGCTGGCACTTTCGATCTTGATCGCTACCTGTCCAATAGCTTTGACGGCTCGGCGAACAAAATCCATGTCGACTTCCAATGCATACTCCTTCAATTCAGCCAACAGTTGATCCACATTCTTGTCGCCTGCTATCCGAACCATGATCTCGAGTTTTTGGAGTTTTAAGTATGGGGGATCGTTATATTTACAGAAAAAGACTCTCATTTCCTTGCTGAGAATATCGGGCTGCTTTTGCAAGAGCAGATCGATATTCTTGAGTGCAACATACTGAACTTCGGGTGCGGATGAAACAAGGGTAACTATGGCCAGTTAGACAATTTCTAGGTTAATTTGGCACTTTTCTTACCTAGAGGCGGCGCCATTTTCTTCAGGTATGATTTCATCAATTCCGGGGAGACATAGCGCATATGGAGGAAGACAACTTTGACGGCGGCCAGGACTACACTCGGATTGACGTGCTGGAATTGCGGAGAAACCCTCTCGCATATATGTTCTGATTCCTTGACATCCTGCGCCTTGTAGTCGGCCAACGTAGTGAGAATGCTTACGCGACCCCATTCTGTGCATTCGTTGAGAGCCATGAGCATTTTCTTCAACGTAGCTGCGGTGATGACGAAAACATTGCCGTCATTGCTCGCTTCCTGAATCTCGACCAAGGCGGTGACAGAGTTTGCGACGACCATGGGGTTAGGGTCGCCGACCATTTCCTGAAGTTGCTCAATGAAACCGTTCTCTATGCACATTGTAGGATTGAGGTCGAAGAGCTTCGCTACACACAGGGCTGCCGTCTTGCGCACGTATGGTGATTCGTCGCGTAGCGTTTTTCGCAGTGGCTCTTCCATGTAATCTACCATCTTATCTACGCGGATACATCCCATTGTCCGTATAGCAAGGGCGCGTACGAGGGGATTGGGGTCTTCGGAGTCTTGAACAAAGGTGTTCACGGCGAGAATGCAAAGATCCGGATGTGATTTGGCATAGTTCCTGGAACTTCTTGTGAGCGAAGTCATGTTTGAACTTCATGTGTTCGACACATACATGAGATATAGGTAGACCAGTTTCTTCTGATCCAAGTCCCCCGTCGCAATATTCTTCAACACGTCGGGAAACAATGCGGATACATCTTTGCCCAGCGTCATGGACATGATAGTCTTCTGGATAGCTTCTTTCCTATGTGCATTCAGCATACAGCGGTTTTAACAAGCGTAAACAGGGTACAAACCGTTCGTATGCATATTGAGATCTAGAGGCAACAATTAGCTGGCATGCTTGAACTGCCGGTACGAAAAATCACATACACAAGACCTGCCCTCAATTCAAACGTCTCTCCCTTACGCGGCACCGCAAAAGCGCCCTTTATCCTGTTGACCGCCATATTCTATGATTCCAGATTCGAGGCTGCAGCCGCAGCCGGACCCCTCATGCACTACAAGATTCGAGTTGAGGGGCGAGACAACGGAGTCGGGAGCGAGGACGAGTGTAACCGCGTCAAGTGGAATCCTGAAGGCCACCACTCCGTAGTAGCGAATGGGCCAAGAGTCGAGATCGGAGGGTACTGAGGTGCTTGTGAGAGTGGAGAGAACCGAAGCTTAATTTACTTGCAGCTCGGTGTACACAGTAGAGCAACTGCCACATTAACGATGACTGGATGGTCCGTGCACGTCATGGTTTCTGGCCTCTCAGGGCTGCATTCAGCAGGTATCCACACCACCATTCACCGCTTATGTCATGACGAAAATGGTGAGAACTGAATGATGGGAATATCGCATTATTGGATGTCTCTGACCTAACATAGCCTTCGAAACCTTCAAATTTACCGAATTTGCGACGCCTCTTTGTAGAAGCTCGAACAGAGGCTGAGGAGAGCGCATATTCAAGAAACGCCGTAAGTCCGACCCGTCGTTTTGGATTATATCTCGCTGAAGTAACGCAGTTCTACAATCTCGTGGGGTTCATGTCTTCAGTTGCTGTATATAGCTTGGTGGCGCAGCGCATGTCTCCAGCCAAAGCAATCAATTGATTTAAGCCTGTCATGAGTGTCGTCGCATGAGTCTATTAGTCTACAAGGGAACCCCCTGAGGGCGAAGGTCGCATTTTTCCTGTACTGGTATTATCATTTCCGAAAGCACCATGATCTCCCTCTTCGCAGGTGCAGCGTGTGATGGTGATACATTGCTATGATACATTCAACAGAGCTATGGAAGTACAGAAATCGAAAGACCCAACCTAGTCAGAATCATCATCGGCTCCACTCGCGGACGCTTCGGAATCCTCTCCTGAATCCTCGTCTTCATCGTCTTCGTCGCCATCTTCGTCTTTATCGTCATTCGCCCCGTCTTCATCTTCGCTGTCCAGTGGAACAGCCACCTTCGGGGGAGGAGGCCGATTCGCAGCGCGTCGAGGTCGCCCCGTCTGCGTGACTTCTTGTTGACCCCACGCCGCTGCACCTGCTTGAATCTCCTCCAGGTCTTTGGCGAACTCGCGTTGCTCTTTGATTCTTGCAGCTTTTTCTACAGAATACTTGCCATCCATGCCAGCATCAGAGAGCATTCCTTTGAGATGTCGAATTTTCTCCTTGGGTGTATCAAACCTCGCTAATTCCTTGCCCCAAACTTTTCGAATCCCGCATTTCACCAGCCATCCTTGCAAGCGTTTGATTTCTGCTTGGTTGGGGTCGTCGTCGGCTTTTGGTTTAGCCTTCGCTTTCGGGGCTTTAGGATTCTTCTCCTTTGTGACCTTTTGTGATGATTTCTGCCGTTTCTTAACCGGCGGTTCATCAATCAAACTGGAAAGGTCACTATCAGATCCATCTTCAACCACCTTTGCAGGTGGTGTTGTCTGCTTCTGTGGTCCGGCCGGCTCATCATCCTCGTCTTCCATATTCACATCACCCTTGGGTATCGAAGTCTCTTCCTCTTCATCTGATTCATCTGATACGACCGCCTTCTTTCGACGTGCAGGCTTCTTCGGGGGTTCGCTCTCTGCGTCCGAGAGGACGGATCCCGATTCTTCATCCGACGAAACTGCCTTTCTACGCTTTGCGACTTTTTTTACTGGAGCTGCGGCCTTTCTTTTGACCCCTCGTGAGCTCTCCTTCTGGGTTTTGGACTTCTTCGATGGCAGAGGCTTTGATTTGGGTGGGGTTGGCTCGGATTCGGGTTCAGGTTCAGCGTCGTTGTTAACGTACTTCTCTACAGCTTCTAGGATGATAGCTCTGCTCTTTTCATTCCACTCGGACCTCTTTAGAAAACCACCGGACAGTCCCAGCTCGGTCTCGACGCGAGCTCGTACTCGCTTCGTGGTAAGGTCTTCTACTTTGCCCGATTTGTGTATCGCAATTACGACGTCGCGTAGGGTACGGGAGATGGTGGACTCTGAAGGTGCGTCTGCTGTCTCCGAGTCGGACATGATTGGGTGGACGGGACGCGATATGGTGTATCGATGGTGTGGTGTTGATGGAGAGGTAGGCGCAACCCCAATGGCTATGTCGGTGGGATGTCGAGGTCGCGACGACTTGACGTTTAGTTCAGCACGAGTGCAACCAATGCAGAGGGTGACGATGGAAAAAAGAACGGAGTAAGAACCATTCAGGACACGAAAACAAGAACTGGTAAGGCGCGTAGGTGGACGCGAACTTTGCGCGACGCGAGCGGTCAAGGATGATGAAGCATTATTGAATGTTTGTCGATGATGGCAGGGCAGCTTAGCTTCGAAGTGAGTTGAGGTACGTCGTCACGTGGTCGTTTGCGGGGACCAAGGACCGATCAGGTTGGATCGGAAGCAACGATGGATGGATGCATGCACATGGACATATGTGCAGCATTTGCACCACGCGCACCTTGACGGGCCACGGCTACTAACTTGGTAACGATGCGCTGATCAGGTACATGTAGCTAAGTAAGCTCTCAGCCTCCAGCCGTTGCGTTGCGACAACATAACTGTGTTGTAGACTCAGTGTCGCCCTGTTTGATGGATCGACGAGAAGGGTAAGGGCAGGCAGGCAACAAGGCCGAGGAGTTGCTCCGTGCCCCTCAGTCTGCAACGGTGCCGCCGCCCCGACCGACGTCACTTTTTATTATTTCCCCCATGCTGATTTGACTATCCACGTCCACTCAAACCATGGCTTTTTCTCAACCCGCCCAATTTCACCGTCAACCCTAGCCACACCTCGTCTGCATATCCTATATCAACCCACACTCTCTTGTGTGTGCCCTCCAGACCTTTCCTTCTTCTACAAAAGAGTAAGTATTTCTTACATTGTTGCTCAAAGGTTGCCTTGCCAGCGAACCTGTCCCTCCTCCTTGCCGAACTCGCAAATCTACCGCTGCCCTGCACTTCCGTGGGCTGGCCTATTAACCTATAAAATCATCCTGTCGTCACATCTGCCCTGCCACAAGCTGAACCTGCAAAAGAAAAAAATTTTGGGCTGCCAAAGGATTCCCTACACGCTGCCGCCATCAGACTACGGTCCTGTCGAGTGACTGCCACTTGACGTCTACCAGCTCTCATCTTAGCTGTCATCACAGTGCCATCACACTCCATCAAAACCATGTCGGAACCTACAAAGTCTCATCCTACCAAGGTGGTGCCCCAACAGACCACAGACGGCCGTCTGCTGCTCGTCTCTAATCGTCTTCCCATTACCATCAAACGCTCGGATGAAGGCAAATATGAATTCTCCATGTCTTCTGGAGGTCTCGTCAGTGGCCTCAGTGGCCTGTCCAAAACTACCACATTCCAATGGTACGGCTGGCCGGGCATGGAGGTTCCCGAGGGTGAGAGCAGCGACCTCAAGGCCCAACTCAAGTCCGAGTACAATGCCGTTCCTATCATGCTAGACGACGAACTCGCGGACCGTCATTACAACGGTTTCTCAAGTAAACATCCCCTCCGGAAACTATCGCTGCTTATCATGCTGACCTGTCAGATTCTATCCTCTGGCCGCTGTTCCACTATCACCCTGGTGAGATTACTTTCGATGAATCTGCGTGGGAAGCCTATAGCGCCGCGAATCGCCTGTTCGCCAAGGCCGTTGCAAAAGATGTCCAGGACAATGACATGGTCTGGGTCCACGACTACCATCTCATGCTGCTCCCATCCATGCTGCGCGATGAGATTGGCAAGTCCAAGAAAAACGTCAAGATCGGGTTCTTCTTACACACACCTTTCCCCAGCTCGGAGATCTACCGTATCCTCCCCGTTCGAAACGAGATCTTGCTCGGTGTGCTTCATTGTGACCTCATTGGTTTCCATACCTACGACTACGCTCGCCACTTTTTGAGTAGCTGCTCTCGTATTCTGTAAGTAATCAAGATTCTTGGCAATCGCAACATGTGTCTGACAACGCCAAGGGGCCTTTCTACGACGCCCAATGGCGTTGACTTCCAGGGAAAGATGATCACGGTTGGCGCGTTTCCAATTGGTATCGACCCTGAGAAATTCGACGAGGGTCTCCAGAAACCCAAGGTGCAAGAGCGCATTGCAACCCTCGAGAAGAAATTCCAAGGAGTCAAACTCATCGTCGGAGTGGATCGTCTGGACTACATCAAGGGAGTCCCTCAAAAATTACACGCTTTGGAAGTGTTCTTAACAGAACACCCAGAGTGGATCGGCAAGGTGGTCCTCGTCCAAGTCGCCGTACCCAGCCGACAGGATGTCGAAGAGTACCAGAACCTGCGCGCTGTCGTCAACGAACTGGTTGGCAGGATCAACGGCAAATTTGGCACCATCGAGTTCATGCCCATTCACTTCATGCACAAATCAGTTTCCTTCGACGAGTTGATTGCACTCTACTCGGTGTCGGATGTTTGTCTCGTTTCGTCAACTCGCGACGGCATGAACTTGGTGTCTTACGAGTACATCGCGACTCAGGAGAAACGTCATGGTGTCATGATCCTGTCTGAATTCACTGGAGCCGCACAGAGCTTGAACGGCAGTCTCATCGTCAACCCCTGGAACACGGAGGAGTTGGCCGATGCTATCCATGACGCCGTTACCATGGGCGATGAGCAGCGCAATCTGAATTACCAGAAGCTGTCAAAATATATCAGGAAGTTCACTAGGTAAGTGGAGCATTCTTTGTAAACTGTGACTCTTTCTAACCAATACTAGTGCTTGGTGGGGTCAATCTTTCGTTACTGAGCTATCCAGAATCTCGGAACAAGCCAGCCGTAAGATCGCTGGATCCGCACGTCCATCCCTCGCCAAGGTAGAGGAGTCAAAGGCAGCATCTTCTTTTGCCTCTAAGACTGAACTTTCCGATCGCTCTGTCGAAGCCAAGACGCCAGAAAAAGGTGCGCTTGCCAACGGCTCGGCAAGCTAGGGTAGTCAATTGCACTCGAGGTAGATACTTACCTCTGCATAACACACGGTAACGGTTTTTGCATGATCTGGGATGAAGCATATGAGGCGTATGGAGGAACCAGCAAATCGAGGACTTCCTTTCTTTTTCTTTTCTTTTTCTTCTTCTTCTTTGCTTTGTTTCTCACTGCCTCGTTTTGGAGTGTCCCTAGGAGTCCTTTTGCATTCAAGCTCGGCGCATACGGCAAGGCTCATATAGACGGAGACACAAAGGCACTCAGGCAGACGGGCAGACACGCAGTCAGACGACGGGACATATGCCCCAGTCAAGTCGATGCAGGGTAGGCAGATTTCAGCCAGGCCCGAGATACCAATGAGAAAGATTTCCAATCGAAACCATAGACTCAATTCTGCACAACGCATGAACATTTGAACTATTGCAATTCTTTAACGCGTGAAAAAAATGCCCCAAAAAGTAAGTCAAGAGTATCCGTGAAACCTGATAATCAACGGAACTCTACCTCCAGCATTCAGACAGGCAAATAAACATGGTATTATACCGAATCGACCCCTACTAGATACACCTTTCTTTCCCCTTCAACCCCTTCCGACCCAAGTTGATCCCCCATGTCACTCCACACACACACACACACACACACACACTCCACCTTTTGTCCAATCAAACAGCCTCCTCGGCACCCCCAACAAACGCGCACTTGCCCAGATCCCGCTTCTCGGGCGTAGCATGCGGACTGATGTCAAAGTCAAAGATATCCATGGGCACGCCGATGGTGGTGCACGCGTTGGGGATATCCACGATGCCCGCGATGTGACCCTGGATCGGGGCGCACGAGAGGAGGAGGTAGATTTGGTAGTCAGAGTAACCTACACGTACATAACGTAACGTAGATGAGCATCAGTCTCGGTCTCTCTTTTTCAATTCAATTCAATTCAATTCAAAAAAAAAAAAAAAAAAAAACCGTCCAAGGGGTACACAGTACATATAAGGGGGGGAGGAAGTAAGGAAGGTAGTTGAAGAGAAACATTATTGTTATAAAAACTCACCAAACCGTCTCAAATACTCGACAACCCTCAAACACGTCTGTCGATACGCGACCGTCGCATCGAGATAATGCTGCTTCCCCTTCTCATCCACGCTGAACCCTTCAAAGTAAATGTACCTCCCGGGACCGAACTGCGGTTCCACGGGGCCGGGGATGTAGATGGGGGATTTGAGGGCGAGGTTGGCCATGCCGTTCTTCATGACGGTGAATTTCAGCGTGATGACGCCCGCCATTTCGATGGCGCCGCAGAAGGAGATTTCGCTGCGTGGTGAAAAAAAGGGGGGGTTTGGTTAGTTGGGGGTTTGGTTGGGAAGGGAAGGGAAGGGAGGAGGGGTGGATGGATGGGGGAAAGGTGTGGCTTACCCGTCGCCTTGACTGAAGTGTAGGTCGCCTACGCTGAACTTTGCGCCTTTTACATGCACGGGGAGGTAGACTTTGCTGCCGCGGGAGAGGTTTTTGATGCTGTTGTGAGGGAAGAAGAGGGTAGCGTTAGAGCATAGATGTAGAGTCTTTACGGTGTATGTATACGTACTAGAATCACAGGAGTTAGTAACGTTTCAAGGCTTGAGGTTTGTACATGCCGCGTCAGTGAAAGGGATGATCACATGACCTTCATAAACCGTATGTACATCCATTTTGCGATAGGAAATATACATACCTCGCAATTACCTCCATGCTCAGGGCGTCCAGGTACCGTACGAGCGCCCTCCTTCCCAATCTTGTCCTTGAGCTCCTGCGGCGCATTCCCCGCGTGGATCGACTTGGGCTCGGGGGGCATGGCAACGTTGCGGTCCATGTGGCTGCACGACGAGATCAGCTCGGCTTCGCGCTTGTTCCATGTTTCGAGCACGTCGGCGGAGGGCGCGCAGCCTAGGATGCCTGGGTGGATCAGACCCGCGAAGCGGACACCGGGTATGTGGCGGGATGAGCAGAAGATGCCTGGTGTTATTGTCAGTCGTGCCTGTGTACCAAAGAGCTTTCCCCTTAATAATCCTGAGAGATGTTGCGATAGATCTATACCTTCAAAATCCCAAATCGCCTTCGCCGGCTTTGGGTAAATCTCATCCAAGAAACCACCTCCATTCTCCTTGGCAAAGATACCCGTGAATCCCCACGGCTGATCCTCCATGGGCTGCACATCCTGGATCTCGACGAGCAGGATATCGCCAGGCTCCGCCGTCTCAATGTCGAAGGGGCCTGTCAGGTAGTGGATGCGGGTGAGGTCTACGTCTCGGACGTCGTCTGCTGAGTCGTTGTTTCCAATCTGTCCACCTGTCCAGTCTACGCATTCGATCTTGACGACTTCGCCGTTTTTGATGGTGCTGTAGGAGGGGACTGAATGGTTCAGTGTTATGCAATTGGAGTTGTTGTGGAGGGCGAGGGCGTACCATCCGGGTGCCAACGATTCTGTGAGAGGTTAGTGATTCGATAGGAGTCTCCTGAATGGATTTGACATACGTGAAGGCATTCTTGCTCTGCAGCGGGCTTGTCTAAAGATACCTTTGCGGCATACCGAATTCCTTCTTTACCCATTTTATTCAAAATGGAACTATACAATTGAAATTATACGATATCTCGGGATATACACAGTTCAAGCACGCGACGAAGCAATTGCAAATCAAGATGAAAGGAGGAGGGCAAGGTGGATAGGGAGGAGATGCTTAGATATAAACCAACGTGCGGGGGGAGTACATATACGTAGCCCTTGTCCGCTTTGGTTATTTGACAATGCCATATCTAGCTTCCGTGGAGCTTGAGCTCATCCGGTCGAATGGCAATACAAGGACGTTGATAAGCTACAGATAAACCAGGAGCTGTTACGTATCGTCGGAAGTAGGAGTTTGGTCCCGCGTGGAGCTGTACACAAGCAGAGCTGCTGCCCCGCTGCGGGGTATCTGTATGCTGCTCTATCGTGACTGCTCTACCATAGTACTCATGTGCTCACAACAGTGTTGGCCCAAACCCGGATCTAATCCGGATCTGATCCGGGTTGGATTGCATTAATGCTTGTTTTGATACGGATCAAATCCGTGTCTGATCCGGGTCGTCCATGTTAGCAGCCCGTGAAGATATTATGTTGTGGATTTTTTTGCTCTTTTTTCCTTTCTAAATCTCCCCAGTATCAACATCAGTATATGTATGGCTGGAAAATCGCCTAAAGAAAGTAGATGCGTAAATTTTGTTTTACAACTTATCTTAAGAAACAGAGAAGTAGTGAATTGTTGGACCGGATTTCTGATCCGGATCCGCCGGTCCGGATGGGTAGCAGCCAACAGTGGCTCACAGTATATATGCAGCATTACTATGCACTCTTTACATGTTGGCACATTCAATTAGGTAGCTTCGAGACATTCGTAATGAATACGGATACATTGATCGCTTGCTCTCGTTCTGTATATCCAGCAAAACGGCCCCCCTCAAAAAAACCATGATATTACAAAATGTACAACGGAAACTCAACAAAGAAGACATGATATCGTGCTGTATCGTACAGATGCCGACTGAAGAAGAAAAAAGGGTAATGAAAACGCTCGGGATGGACAAATCGCGTTCGCTGTCCTGTCACATGCCCTCGCCCTAGAAACGCCTGGTATCTCTTGGATATGCAATGATGGTAAAGGAAGCTTCCCAGCAGGAAAATTAAGATGCTATGCAGAGTGCTTGAGATTCAGAATTAGTTCTGTTTTGCTCATGGTGGATTAGTCGATATCTTTGGAGAATCCTGTCCTCCGAACCGTGGTGGAGTCATCGAAAGTCCGTAAAGGAATCCCAAAATCATCCTCTTCAGGCCAGTCTTCCTCGTCGCTGGACTCCCAAGAACAAGGTATCTTATTCTCACTCGGGTGGCGCACTCGATATGTGTTAAATCCGAAGACACCGTCGGAAACACTCGCAGCAATGCGGAGCATCAGTTGAACAAGATGGGCTGGGGGCCCGAGAACTACCTCGACCGTTTTGCGAATCAATGCAGCTGTGAATTGTTTACCCGCGCTGGTGGTAGGTGGGCGGAAAAGGTTTTGAGGTTGTGGCATGGGCGAGAAGGCACGTCGTTGTGAGGCTCCAGTAAGTCGCCTCATACGAATATTAGCAGGCGGGGTTGGCACATCTAGAGATGGGGGGCCGACACTATCGTCATCAGAATCGCTGACAAGTGGAGGTGTGGAGGGTGCTGAGGAGGGGTGAATGTCGATTGAGGGCGTCTCTACAAGAGTAGGTGTGACGGGTATATCTTTCCTAACGTCACCTAGAGAGGACGCTCTCACCGTCATTTCAGAAGTTTGTCGTCGGTGCTTGCTACGGCCTCGGGTTTCTAGATCGAGCTCTGGCAGGCTCTGCATATTTGCCCAGGGGTTGATCGGGTCACCTTCGGCATCTACATAGGGCGGCGAAGGGCTGCGGGTGGAAGGTCCAGCCGAATAGAAGGAGTCAACGCTGGACATGACACTTTGTGCATCCAAAGATCCCATTCGGTTTAATCGCGGTGGCTCTTCTGGGCCGTCGCGTTCATTTATTTGCGGTAGTTCCTTGACAAGCGAAGGCCGGTCGCTGTCTAGTGAGGTTGGTGCAGTCACCGATCGCATCTGGAATGCTTTTGCGCGCTCCGTAACAGATGACGTGTGTGGAGCCTTTGCCAGGACTGTACCCGGAAGCCTCTCCGAAGGCTCCGTTGTCACCTCTGCTATTGTTTCACTTCTTTCGGTATTGATGCTTGAACGGTCATCGTCTTCATAAGAAGAGGCGGTTCCCGAGTCGGTAGCCTCCAAAGACGGTGTTGAGGGTGTTGAGGGTCTGGAATGATCCTCGGGCATCCACTTTTTGTCAAAAAGCCACTTCTTTGCCTTCCCTGGGGCTCTCACGGTCGACTTCCTGCGTGGAGGGCTCTTTGGGCGCTCAGGCAATTCCACTTCGAACTCCCGGGTAAACGGGCATTGTGTCTTCTCGAACTGCAATACCTGATCAAGAACGATCTTGAGCTGGTCCACCTTCTCCTTGTCCTCTGCCGACTCGTGCGGTAGTTCCATCCGGTAGTAAGAATCCTGCCGTACGCGGAGAACGAAAATGGACTCGCCGTCGACACACCAACACTGGGAACGCGGAAAGATTGTGTGTAGAAGATTACCCGAGTTGAGGAATGAGACGTTAGACGAGGTCACGCGATAGATTCTCAACACCCCTGCGAAACGATTAGCATGTGCATCCGGTCTGTTTAGGTCGCCTGACTCACCGACGGCCATGGTACGCTCTGTAGGTGACCGCCATGGGATTGAACGCGATGAGTCCGGGGCATTGCTACTGCTGCGCCGAGATGGCGACGTTCGTCGACCCTGACTGGAGGTCGTGAAGGAAACGATTTTAGTCGATGTACAGACAAACAACGTCTCTATTCCATCGGATGTATTGGCAGGTTGAGCAGGTCGAGGTGGCTTGGGTGCGATGCGAGCAGGCAGGGTGAAGGAGCGGCGGGCGGGATTCGTGGCGGCCGCGGCGGGCGCATGTTCAGGTGTTTTGGAAGCATCCGGCAAGGACATGGTAGATGATCAGGGTGGCATTATATTATTGGGAGCCGAGTGAAGTGATCAGATGGAAGGGATGCGAAATGTCGCTCGGCGATGTGGATGGGGTGGATTTGGGTGGGTTGGTGGTTAAGGAATGCTGGAAGTGACCACTAGGTGGTTATGTCAGAGCTGCCAGGCGGGAGGTGTGGCTGGGCGGCGGTTCTCACGATTCACGGTTCAGGCCCCAGGCTCAGGGTTATGCATTCCGAGACCCACCCTCCTCTAAACTCTTCTTAACTACATATACCAAATATTTCCCTCGTCAACTTTACAGTCATGTGGAAGTGAAAGATTAGCAAGCTGTAACCCCGTTCAATTAATGAGATGAAAGCACCCAACTTTCCTATCTAGGAAGGTCATGCTAGAACCGTTGATTACTGGAGCCTCTGAAGGTATTCTCAGCCGGTTGTGATGGAGTTGGACATGGCGTTTTGTCGTCCAAATGTGCACATAGACACAGCGAAATTTAACCTTGGTAGCTTACAGTGCGTTATGTGAGTGTTCAAAAAGGTTTGAGAAAAGTGTCACGTAGATAGCCCGGAATACATATACCCAGCATGTTGCGAATTTCAAAACCTTCTCTACATAACTTGCAAGCCTCGAGGACTTTGGGCGATGTTGGTTCAAATGTTGTTCTGCACAGTGCAAGCCACCCCAACGCATCACGTGCCCATGATCCACATGTGAAAATGATCTTCGGCGAACAACCTGAGTCGGCACACCCTGGCCCCCAACTTCCAACATTCAAGATACCACTGATTCTAGCCAGCGCCCAAACAATCCATCGAACAAAGCGCACAAAAATGAAAGGATGCTAATTCCCTGAAGCTTCAACATTGGCACAGAACCTCTCTCCATCACCTTACGCACTAACCCCAGTGTAGTGTAGTGTAGAACGCTACGTCATCTTCGTAAACCCTAGCTCCCGGGATAGCCATCCCCGTGTGAGAGCTTGACACCACTTTCAACAACGTGAACCATATTGTCTGGACGACATCTCTGAGAAATCAAAATGTCCACTCTTGGGAATTTCGACCCCAATGCCATCTTACGAGGCGCACAGCTTACGCTGGTGGGTGGTAAGTCTTGCCCCTCCATCACTGTTTGCAGCTGCCTGCCTGACACGCACATAGTTCACCGGGCACTGCAAAATCCCGCTCTGTTCACATCAACCCATTATCGCCAAGCTGCACTGGCCGTTGCTGCTGGAATAGCCATACGCATTATTGTCGCAATACCTGTAAGCATTGATATTCTTTCCCAAATGTCCTGGCTAGACAACACCCTAATCCTACTATAGATTCAGGGTGTAAGAGTGCTATTATGGTTCCTCTCCTTCATGGTAGATATGGACCATGCTCAGTGGGACGAATCGGTGACGGGAGGATTGCACTTCCTTGAGCACAGTGTACTCCAAGTACCATTCTTCCTCATGACACTTATGCGATATATCACACCCACTCTGGACCAAATGTTCATGGATTCACTACGTTGGGTCGATGAGACCTATGTGCAGAAACACAAGGCTGAAAATCCCCATAATCTTCGGGCCATGTATTATCCGAACCTTCAACAGTACTCCACGCACGTTCCCAGGGACAAAGAACAGAAAACTTCTATGAAGAAAGCTCTCACTTTGTTTGCTATCAAATATGGCAGAAAAGCAGCGATCTCACTTGCCGTTGTTTCCCTCTCCTACCTGCCTTATATCGGACGCTTCGTACTTCCAGCTGCTAGTTTCTACACTTTCCAAAAGGCCGTGGGGCCCCAACCTGCGGCTGCCATATTTGCTGGATCGCTCATCATGCCGCGGCGATATTTGGTTAGTTTCCTTCAGGCCTATTTCTCCTCGAGGACATTGATGCGCGAGCTTGTAAGTCGAACTTCTCCATTGTGCATGCAATCGCGAATTAAAACGTAAGCAGCTTGAGCCTTACTTTGCCCGAGTCAAGTACAACAAGGACCAGAAAAAGGTATGGTTCAAGGATAGGGCCGGCGTGTTGTTTGGATTTGGGTTTGGCTTTTACGTGTTTATCAAAATCCCAATGTTCGGCGTTTTGATGTATGGTCTCGCGGAAGCCTCCACTGCATACCTGATCACAAAAGTCACCGAGCCACCCCCTCCGCCATCCGAAGCTGAAGAATACAAACAAGAATCACTTCGCTGGAAGAATAAGCACGAGTTCCTCAGTCTTCCATGGGAAAAACTCGATCTTCCTAATGTGGAGAAGCTAAAGGAAAAGCTTCAGTCAGAGACTCGTCAGACACCGCGGAAACAGTTCAGCTGAGACACGCGTGCATCCTTCATTACGCGTACATGCATATACCTTAGTAGTCGCTATAGATTTCCGGAAGAAGTACATTAAAAAAAAGAAAATGCATCCTGAGGGATTTGCTCATGCGACAATAGTCTTATCTATCTAGATAAAGCAGGATGATTTGCGGTCTTGTCCGGGAGGAACCTGACACAAATCCTTCAATCAAAACTCAGCCTCCACAAAACAACAAAAAGCAATCCCCTGCTACAATGGGAACATTTGAATACATATCGCAGATGATATGCACGTGATTGTAAGCCTACTACATGTATGTCCATAGTTTCAACAGCCGTTGTTAATTAGCAACTTGGCCCCCACAAATACCAAACCACGGTCCCCTGTCACACTGGGGATTCTCACATCGATCATCCTGTGAGTAGTCACGGGTCAATTGGTATCTACGATAAGTCAGACACCACCTCCATGATAAAACGAAGTTAAACGAGGCAGTGTTTGTCAGGCTGATATCGAGTTATTCCACATATTGTTACTATCTGGGACCCTCTGAAGGTACATAGCGAGGTCGTGCGTTACTTATGATAGACTGCTACGTCGTACCGTATAAACCTGATTATGCCACTTCTAGATTTAGCTGGCTGATTAAATCAATTGCAGAGTGTTCAGACATTGATGGACAATATGGATCACAAATACTTGTCTAGCCAGCTCACTACGTAACCAGTTCGCACGACGTTCTAACTAACGCTCCAAAAAAAAACAGCGCCTTTTGGATAAAATAAACGACAGAAGCTGGACAATGAATATCCTCTATGCAACTGCACAGGGATTGACATCGGAGATCCTATTCCGGCGGTCGGACCTTTAATGTGTGTTAAGATGTTGGTTGGTCTCAATATCCGAGAAGGCGCATGGATACTCCGAGGCTCCTTCAAGTTAGAGCGTCGTCGTTGCCCGCCCATTTCGGAGCAGGGCACTTGGTCTGTAAATACTGGTAGGGGTTGAAATTTTTTTTCTCCTATGCACAACATGGGACCCTCAATCTAGGCAACAGCGCTTCACTCGCCTAGTTTGCTCGTTGACAAACTAGGCGAGTGGCGCGGGTATGTGGAAATACATCTATAAGCCTCCCGCTGTCGCCAACGGGTAAGGCTAACGGCGAGGCATTCACTCGCCTTTGAGGGTGCATATTACCAGCCTTCATTGGTGCGTGCTTTAATCTACCTTTGATACTACTAGGTACTGCAAAGCGGAAGCGGAGTCTTCAAATGTTACTATTTGTAGCCTGGGCGACAAATGTAGTCTAACTAAGGCCATGCGGGTTAGCTCTTTCGAACTCGTTAAAGGGTGTACTATCTAATGACAGAAGTGACGGGACCCCTCCGCCCACGATTATAAATCTCGGGTGTATAATTGGTTCTTTCTATACAAAACAGTATGCTCTGATACAAAAGAAAAAGACACCATGTTTAGCCTTCGTCAACACCCTTGAAAAACAAGGGGGGCCTGTCACTGCTGCCAGTCGAGAGTAGTTACCGTACACGTAAGGACCATGCCGACGCTCTTGGCTGTAGGAAAAAAAGCATTCTCATTAGCAATTCAATTGCTAGCTATTACTTAAATACTTTTAACTACCCTATATCAACAATTATGTCTAACAAGGCTATAGTATTTCCCGCAGCTAGGAGGAGCGTGGACCCGAGTTTCTACAGTATTTCATAGAGGTTGATCATCTTCGTGACTATTTCTTGTCCACATTGCTTGCTACTCAGACGCCTTTTATGAAACCCCACAATAGTATTACAACAAACATGAGCTGTAAGGAACGGCCAAGATTCCACCACGGGCCTCATTTTACAGGCGACAATATCTATCCTCTTGATAGGATGGAGCTACAAGACGAAGACAATACCACTGCTGTCAACCTTCTACACCACTCCTCTAAAGTCCTCTTTACGGATCGACTATGGCCCGAGCTTGCTGCTGGAAATGCTTTGGACGAATCACAAGTACAGTTTTCCCCCTCGCCTTTCCTCCAGGCCTCCGACTTCACTCCGCATCCCCACTTACCTCTACTCCCTTCATTCCATTCTGCTCGTCCCACCGATGCAGACAAGAGGGGATCTAGACGTCGGATCCCTTCCGTGGCAAGAAGGATCCTCGAGGACAGTTTCGTACGCCATAGCGATCACCCTTATATACCCCCAGACGAACTTCAAGAAATCGTCAAGCTCACAGGCCTGACAACTAGGCAAGTCCGCACATTTTTTGCCAACGCCAGAGCTCGAAAGCTACCCCCTATATCAAATTCCAGCAAGTCTGAGGCCCCGACGACGGCCGGTCCTTTTATTGATGATCAATTAAGCGTTCCCCTAGACAGATATCTGTCTAGCTCTTCTGGACAGGAAGGTGTCGACGAAGATGCCGTACATGAAGCTGCAAAAAGGCTAAGACGGCCGCTGCCAGAACGGCGCCATCGCATGTCCAATACTGCTTTGTCGGCATCAGGAAGCAACGCAGACTCATCAAGTTCATCCGCTGGCGATAAAGACAACAATCCAACGCCGTCCTATGATTCAATCCACCACCGCGAATCTCGAAGAGGCCGCAGAAGACGGCGGGATCCTGCCAAAAAGCAAATCACTTCCGTTGCCCGCAAGCCGTCCAGTCCCTCTAGGAAATTTCAATGTACTTTTTGCACCAACGATTTTGCTCAAAAGTATGATTGGCGACGCCATGAAGAATCGGTACATTTCCCGCAGAAGGAATGGGTGTGTATGCCGGACGGGCCCGTACATGAAGAATCATGCTGCGTCTTTTGCGATCTCCGTAGTCCCGACAAGCGCCATCTGGACTCACACAAGAGCATCACTTGCTCACAATTACCACGTGCGAAACGAGCCTTCCTGAGGAGAGACAAACTCATCCAGCACATAAAACAAGTCCACGCTTGTCAGCCACCTAAAATGATGAAATCCTGGTGTCGGCCCATCAACCACAATGTATTGTTGATTTGTGGACTGTGTGTGTGCGTTTTGCCAGACTGGGGAACGAGAGCTGAGTAAGTGTTATTTTCATTCCGCTGCTTTCCCTCGCCATAAACTGGCGAGCAGAAAAATATTATCTCATTAACATTTGGAATTGCAGTCACATGGTAGACCACTTCACCGACAATATAGGAATGGATATGTGGCTCTGGGAACGACCTGGAGGCGTCGTGACTTCCGACGTACTCCCCGAAGGGAATATCCTACGCGGATTATCGCAGCATTATTCGCCTTACCCCCATCCAGAAGGCACCCACAAATGCGAAGTCTGCTCAGATGCATTTCGGTTCATGAGCAACCTGATCGTTCACCGACGCCAAGTCCACAACATCTTCCGCACTACCGACCTAAACAAGAAATACTGGCCCACGTCCACGACCATCGACGCAACAGGAGGCGCGGAAGCATCCCAACCTACCAACATGAACCTCGTGCAAATCGAAGAACAACAAAGTCACGAAGAAGAAGAAACAGACTACTCCACAACAAACACCACCCTCAACACCATCATCAACACAAACCCATTCTTCACAAATCCACAAAACGCCATGATTTCTACCCCCTTAAACATCACCACTACTACCACACTCACTACATATATACCACATCCCTCCTCCATCCCCTTCCCGCACATCACCACCACCACCCAACGCAACCCCGCCCTCACCTTCACCCCCGTCCCATCAAACGCATACCCAACAAGCCACCACGATGTCTTCTACTCTACAGCTAGTTTCACACCACCGTCTCTATCCCCATCGCCGCTTATCGACCCGCGATTATTCATGACGGACGAGGAGCGCGACAGGGTCCAGGGATTGAGGGATGATGAGGAGGGCTTCTTTGGGGATTCAATGAGTGGGGTGATGGAGGGTTTGGAGCTGCTGCAAGAAGAGTATGGTGGTGGGTTTGTGGGGAGGTGGGGGAGTCCGTTTTATGATGGTGAGTTTTTGTGAGGGGGGAAAGTTGGTGTGGTGGAAGAGGAGCGCACGCGTTGATACATAGGTCGATTGGGGGGGGGGGGTTAAGGATCTTATTTCTCACGGCGGTGTCCAAGACCCAACCAAAATAAAAAAACAAATAAAAATAAATAAAAAGAGGTAAAGAGCACTTACATAGAACACTGCAGCATTTAGGATGAGATGGCAACCCCTTGTGTTAGCTATGAATTTTTTTTTATATTATGTAGTCTTGCTCTTGCGAGTCAAAGTGAAGTCTGCGGGCAAATTTTTACGTCTGATTTGCGCACTTTATTACATATGAATAGTGTTCAAAAGTTCGTGGTATACGACTTAGGCGTCACAGCTTATAGAGAAAGGGGGTCTAAGAATATTTTGTGGTGTGTGGTTGTTGGGTGTATAGTGTAGAATTGAGTGTGGGTTACATATTGGGGATATCCGACATAGAACTATGTTTATTATTATTATTATTATTATTAAGGAGGAGAATTTCACTTGTGAGACAATAGAGTTCCGTTTTTTGTTCATTTCTGGTGTTAATTTTGTAAAATGAATGAATTGAGTGGTTTGCAAACTATGTATTGTATGATTTAGAGGAGGAAAACAGGTAGCAGTCTATAGGAAAAAGGAAAGTACTTAAACAACCCTCCCCCCTTAAATACAATCACCTGCTCACCTCTTCCACCCAGCCTTCTCGTAAACACTCTTAACAAACTCATGCCTCTGCACCGCCTCCTCCCATCCCAACACCGCCTCCTTCTCCCCATCCGCAAAAGCCTCATACAACCTCGCAACATTCCTCCCAAAAAGCGGGACCCCCTTCTCCTCGCTACTCCATTCACCCCCATCGACCACCACCTCCTCCGTCGTCCCACTCTCATGCTCAAATACCTCAATCTTAAACCCACTGCTCGTCGCATCCGCAATATTGAGAAAGGAGTTCGGGCCCGTGATCAGGATGGTGGCTTTGGTACCGTAAAGGGTCCAGGAAAGGCCGGTGGAGGGCGAGTTGGAGAAGGCGGGGCCGCCGCGGAGGTGGTAGGAGAAGATGGTGTGGGAGGGGTTGGAGAGGGTGCCGTGGAGCATGACTTGGTCGGGAGCAGTGCGCGGCACGGTTGCGCCGGTGGGCGTGCCGGTTGCGGTGGTGAGGGTCACGACTGGGTGCACTGTTGCGAGGTGCGAAGAGAAGGAGGCGATGGGGGCGATGGCGTGGGTTATGCCTTCGAGGGCTGTTGGGGGGCGTTAGTTGGTTGTTTAGTGGAGGGCTAGGGGGAAGGGTAGGGGGAAAGGGGTTTCCTATATGTTGAAGGTAAGGGCAAGATGGAGAAACTTACAGTGCATGGCGTAGATAGTAAGCAGATTCCCACCACTCTTGTCGTCGTTTGTGTACGCAAGAGCTTCTGGTCCACTCTCCCCAACTAGAGTCGCAGCCCCGACAAACGAAGAACTCAACAACCTCCCAACCCGTCCACCATCAAGTAACTCCTTGACCTTTCTCACCGTCGGACTCATTCCCGCCTGCAATCCAACCAACGTCTTAACACCCTTCTCCTTTGCGATCTTGAGCAACTCCTCAGCCTGCGCAGCATTGCTAGCAAGCGGCCACTCGCAGAAAACGTCTTTGCCTGCTTTCAAGGCGGGGAGAAGAGCCTCGTAGTGCTTGTCGACGCGGATGCTGCAGACGACGAGCTCGACGTTGGGGTCGGCGGCAAGGTCCTCGTAGGTTCCGTAGGCCTTGACGGTGGAGGGGAGGCCGTGGGTCTTGATGGCGGCTTCGGCGCTCGCGACGGAGCTGTTGCAGAGGGCGACGATTTCGTATTTGGACGTGTTTTTGAGGTAGGGGAGATGGGCCCAGACGGCCCAGGATTGGGAGGAGGAGAGACCGATGAAACCGATTTTGATGGGTGCCATTGTTGGATAGGTTACGGAGGTGTGGACTTGGGTTTGAGTGCGAAAGTATGGGTGGTAGGAAATGATTTATTGCTGATTTGATGTGATTGAGACGATATGCGGTGTTTGTTTGAGCGATATTCATTATTTTTGCATTCTTTTATATTCATGGTGGTTGTTTCGAGGGATGACAAAGAGTTGCGGAGCGCTTTGCGGAGCGCATTGCGGACATGCGGAGGAGATGGATTTCTAATAAATTAGCCTTAAAGAATGATGAAGTGCTGCGGAGAAGGTATACTAGTATTTGTAATTGTCAGAATTTGCTCTTTTGCACATTTGTTTATGTTTTTAACATGTTGGGGTGCAGAAAGGATGAACAGAGGGAGTGAATGGTTATGCACGTGCGCGCTCAACAACGGAGCAGGGATCTGGGCTTGTGATGCGTTGATTGGGCAATGGATTCTCGTTCGAGGGTACCTTCCCCGCCATCCATCTCATTTGGGTTGCGCATGATGAAGACAACCTTATGTTGACAGGAGGATATGTGGACCGACTTCATTACGGAATTACAGTGTCATGTCTCTAAACAAGAAGAACTATGACGATTTGAAGACAAAAGAAAAAGCAAGAAAAACGGTCCATAAGAGAGCTGGTCCACGTGCACAGGACGGCGCCTTCTTGTTCGTCGATTGAAGCTACTGCTGTGTGGGCCTCCGCCCGCCGAACACCAAGCTTTGAGTCCAAGCTCGCTCCCCCATCCATGCACATGCCCGCTCATGCAGACTCTGCCGACTTCTGTCCCATTGCTCGCCCTCTCCCCATTCTTTGCATCATCCTTCAACTCTATTCTTACTTGTAGCATTGGCTGCTTCGACTGGACCTTACATCACCACTTCGTATCTTGATAACCCTTTCGCTCCTTGTCCGGTATGAGGTATGTCATTTCCTATCCGTGTTCCCAACTCAATCCTCCTCGGCTTGGAGTTATGAAGCTATGATGTAACAACATCAACAACAACACCACCACCACCAATAATGCCCGCGACAACCGCTGAAGATTTCCCCCCCAGGTTCGGCCAGCAGCTCAAGCAGTCGCTCAACAGAGAATGGATATTCAATTATATCGATTACGAGGGGCTTAAGCACGCTTTGCGTGCTCCCCGCCGCTGGGACCACAACACCGAGCAGAGCTTCGTCGAGCAATTGGAGAAGGAGCTTGACAAGGTCTACACCTTCCAGCAGGTCAAGGCCGAGGAAATTATTCGTCGCATCGCCTCGTCCGAGAAGGAAGTCACCGAATGTGTCGCTAAGCTCGACGATGAGACCACCCGTGAAGACGACCTGCCCTCCGACGACGATTTCGAGCTCCTGGAGGAAGATCTGAGCGACATTATTGCCGATGTCCACGACCTGGCAAAGTTCACGCAGCTCAACTACACGGGGTTTCAGAAAATAGTTAAGAAGCATGATGTTCGTGTGACGATCGATCCCACGCGAATCTAGCCCACCACTGACATGTGACAGAAAGTGACAGGTCTCATCCTCAAGCCAGTCTTCGCGACGCGATTAAAGACCAAAGCCTTCTACCAAGACAACTACGATGCGTACGTGGTCAAGCTGTCCAAGCTCTACGATACCGTGAGGACGCGAGGAAACCCCATCAAAGGCGATTCGGCGGCCGGAGGAAAACAGCAGAACTTTGTTCGCCAAACAACCAAATATTGGGTGCATCCAGACAACGTGTTAGAGCTGAAGCTTATTATCCTGAAGCATCTACCCGTGCTGGTTTTCAACGCCAGCAAGGACTGGGCCGAAGATGACACTGCCATCTCGTCAATCTATTTTGACAATACGCATACTTGGGAGCTATACCAGGGTCGACTTAAGAAGACAGAAGGTGCCGAAGCTATTCGTATTCGATGGTATGGCGACATGACATCCGATACCGCGTTTATCGAGAGGAAGACACACAGAGAAGACTGGACTGGAGAAGAGTCGGTCAAGGCGCGTTTCAAGCTCAAGGAGAAAAATGTCAACGCTTTCTTGCGCGGAGAGCTTACACCCGAAAAGATCTTCGAAAAGGAGCGCAAGGATCATAAGAGATCCGAGAAAGACATTGCGTCCGACGAGCAGCTCGCCCGAGAAATTCAGTATCGCGTACTTACGCGCAGCCTGGTCCCCGTCACTCGTTCCTTCTACCACCGAACAGCCTTCCAGTTGCCAGGCGACGCCCGCGTCCGCATCTCACTCGACACGGAGCTGGCCATGGTACGTGAGGACAACCTTGACGGCCGCCAGCGTGCAGGCGACAACTGGCGTCGAATGGACATCGGAGTCGATTGGCCCTTCAAGCAAATACCCAAATCTGATGTTGAACTTTTCCCATACGCTGTCTTGGAGGTAAAATTGCAAACACAAGCCGGCCAGGAACCACCACAATGGATCCGCGATCTCACTGCTTCCCACCTCGTTGAAGCGGTACCTAAATTTTCCAAATATATCCATGGAACTGCGACTCTCAACCCGAAAAGGATAAAGCTGATCCCTTACTGGATGCCGCAAATGGACGTCGACATCCGTAAACCTGTTAGTCACAAGTTCGGTATCGAGAGGTCCGGCGCAAGCAATGATATCAGTACTAGTGGTAATCTGGATGACGACAGTGATGAGGAAGATGATTTGCCACCCGCAACTGATGGGAATCAAGACGATGATTCGATGCGAAGGCTCCGCGAAGCACGCGACTTGAGAGAGCAAACTGAATTGAATGCTCAGAGGGACTATGGTACAATCGCTAACGGCGAGGGACCTAATGCGTTGGATGTTGAGGAGCGTATCTCTGCACAGCAAATACATGAGAACGACTACCCCATCTATGATTCCGACAGCGATGAGGAAGATGAGGATGAATTAGAGGTTGCGCGCCGGGAGGGAGGATGGAAGTATCGCTCGCTCGTCCTCAAGCGAACTGCCAAGAATGCAGGAAATGCGCTGGTCAATGGTCTCGTCTCCATCATCCCTCGGCCAACGCCTACAGAAGTTGGCGAGGGCGGCTTCCAGCTAGGCATACCCAGCTGGAAACAGCCTGGTGAAATTAAGCGCTTCAAAGCTCCCAAGGGGAAACGTAAGTCCATATCCCTCCCAAACCCCCATTTCAACCTCGTCATCTACATTTACTAATCGTCTTTCCACGAACAGGAATTCATGTTCCGGTTCGCGTCGAACCAAAAGTCCAACTCGCCACCGAACGCACCTTCCTCTCATGGCTCGAATTCAGCATCATCCTCGGCTCCATCGCTGCCACTTTGCTCAACTTCGGCGACAACCTCGCCCTCGCCGGCGCCTGGGGCTTCACCATCATCGCGTGCTGTGCGCTGCTGTACTCGGCGGGTCTGTACCTCTGGCGCGTCCGCATGATTAGGAAGAGAAGGGCAGTCACGTACCATGATCGCATTGGGCCGACGCTGTTGTGTCTTGGGTTGTTGGCGGCTGTTGCGGTTACGTTTGGGTTTCGGCTTGCGAAAGGTGGAGAGGGAGGCTTGAAGGGGGACTTGAAAGGGTGAGTTGCGTGGATTTTTTTGAGTTTGAGGGATTCATTGATTGGATGAGTGTATGAGATATGGAGGGGTGGTGACAATCGATGGTGTGTATTGGTACGGTCATTGTTCCTTTGTACGGGCTTTTCTTTTTTGTTCATGTCGGATATATTGTACCCACGCACGCATGTGTATATTGTGGGGGAAAAAAGAGTTTCTCTGTGCATGGTCTTCCCTTTGTGCATCTTGAACAAGGTTCCTGGTTCCGACCTGGCCTGGTCTGAAAAGCTTGGTTAGACATCGTCGACACGATTGAATCAAATATAATACCGATTCCAAGTTACAACATTGATACTTTTGAACGCCAACCCCAACTACATACACCTACACCCTCCAGCAGAGAAAGACCCAATTGTGTTCCCATCCAATTTCATGTTCCCGTTAATACATGCCGTGTACAATTTACAAGAAAAAGAAGACGGATAAAAGGCAAGAAAGAAATGAGAACGAAGAAAGATATATATATATATACGGAATCGCTTGGGCTGAATCAAGTGTTGCTAAGGGGGAAAGACCTCAATTTGGAGGGGGAGGGGGAAGAAACAAACAGGAAAAAAAAAACATTACCAGCTGCTATTACGTCAACGAGCAAGCAACGAAGGGATGGAGAAGAGAAACAAGGAGACAGCAGAAGTAAAGATCCAATCAAAGCATCATGGCATGTAGATCAAAAACCTCATTCCTCCATCCTCCCTCTTCAAATTCTTCAATCCTCTCCTCCGCCTTCCTGCCTTCCTCATGCCACAACTTGACCACGCTGCCCGGCGCATACTTGCCCTTGAAGACGCCCCGTCCCGGCTCATCAATCCCAATGCGAATATACACATCCGGATCCTCTGCAGGCTTCAAGCGCGTAAGCACCGCCTTGAAGAAGGTCCTGAGATCATCCGGGTCAGAAATGCGCGTAGCGCGCAGACGCTCGCGGGCGAAGAGGAGTTCGCGGTTGGCGGCGTGGATGGCGTCGGCAATGGCAGTCGCGAGTTGTTTTTCCATGACTTTGCGGATGATGGGCCGGAGGAGGGGTTTGAGGAGCCATCCGAAGAGGGAGAATTTGGACTTGCGGAGCGTGTAGGAGAGTTTGTGGATGTGTACACGGACGCCGCGAAGGGTGAGCATTTGTTCCTGGCGCTCCTTGGCGATTTCAACGTCGAGGTGGATGTCGATGCCGCGCTCGTCCAGGTGGAAGGAGGCAATGCCTTCGTCGGCGAAGCGGAGGAGGCCGCTGTGGGCGCGGAGTAGGAAGCCGATCTCGTCGGCGCGGAGGGAGATGCCATCGATTTTGATGGTGAGTTTGGACGTCATGGAGGATGCGGTGCGGAAGCGGGCTTTGTAGATTTGGAGGTCGTTGTAGGTTTCGACCTTGAAGCGGAAAGGGAGGAAGGACGTGTTATTGATGGTCTTGCCAGGCTCGATGATGAGGTTCTCGAGGAGGAGGTCAATTTCTGGGGTTGAGACTTCGAGACGTGGAATGGGGATGTATTGGATAGCTTGGACGATAAGAGGCACAAAGACATTGATTGCGTCTTGGACAAGATCAGTGTTGGCATATTGGTTTCTGGGAGACAAAACGTTGACGATCTGGAAAGTTGTTTTGAGCAGTTTGGTAATGTCCTGGTCTTGGGTCACCGCGCGGAAAGTTACTTGGGCTTGCTCGAAGAACTTGTCTACATCCTCGCGCAAGGACGAATCAGTGCCTACATGGCGAGACTTCTCCCTGAGCTCTTGGAACTTTTCGTCGGCATGTTCGAAGAAAGAAGGATCCGTGAGTAGCTTTTGCAACGAATTCCCAATATCGGTCATGAGGTCCTCAAATTCTGGGTCCTTACGAGAATGCTCCAAGACCTTGTGGAAACGGTCTTCCAGTTTTTGCCATTCCTCGTGACTGCCAAACGACGTTAAAAAAGTCCAGAAGTTCTTCACAGCACGATCCATGGCACGGTTAGTGTGCACGTCATCCCGAGTAGCACTTATTGTATCTTCGGCGATACGGGAGTACGACATGGCATAGCGTTGAAGCAACAACGACAAAGTTGACACAGAGTCTGAGTAGTTGGTTTTCTTCCGAAGATCTGTCACGGTCTGCTTCAAACGGTACAACAGAGTGTCTCCCTCTTCGGCCGTGAGCTTATCGGCTAAGCTGTCTTTTGTCTCTTTGACAATCTTAGTTGTGCCTGACTCGACCACTTTGGCAACTTCCGAGACATTGCCATTGAGGTCATCTGCTGATGGAGCAGGGCCTGAATCTGCACCGGGGTGTTTCAGTTTTTCTTGTTCTTCCTTTGTAGGTTCAATCTTCTTTCCTGCCTCCTGGGCAACCTCGGACAGTGTGAAGGCGGTATCCTTGAACACCTCGCGGGCAACGACGCTAAGGTCCGAAAGAAAAATACGGAAGTCCGAGTTAGTCAGAAGCAGGGAGCCAACAGTTTGCAAGCTCCTGTAAGCTTTGGGGAGTTAGTTTGATGAACCAACGACTTGCACCAAATGCACTTACCTGCTGTGGCGTCTGATGTGACTTTGGATTTGGAAGCGCGGTAGGCGATATCATCCACATCTACCGATACGCGTGCTTTGGAAAGGTACCAAATAAAGTCCTGGATCTGATCCTTGTTGTTTTTGTGCTGCAGGAGGTCAATAAATTCGTGCAGCCATCTCTTGGTGTATTTCACGAGCAGCCGTCCGGAGTCGCTCAGGTCCGGATTGTCGGGATTGAGGATGTCGGAAGCAAGCAGACTTCGTAGATTAGTGATGACTTGCTCATTCGATGGCATGTATCCCTTGGAAAAAGCACGTATCATCTGGTACGAATGCAGCTTTTGGTGAAGCTCGCGCTGCAGCGTTGTGTCATCTTTGTATTGGGGGAGCAAGGGACGGTGTTCATCGTCGCGCGATTTACGGAACCCACAGCAGGACGACATAATGGATGAATTTAAAATATATTGCAATGGTTAAAGGGGATTGAGGAGAGGGATTGGGGGCTCCGACCAGAGGGTCATTTAGAGCGACGACGTTTAGGCTCTAGAGGGTTGCTCATCGTGACGGAGTCGAAAGTGAATAGCTGAAGCTGAGGCCGCCGACGTCATTGCACCTGCGGAGCTGGAAGCTAAGGTTGCATGTGCTTGCCCGCGGACGCTTGCCCGAAAGAGCTCTGTATCACGTGACGAGCGAGTCGCGCCAACCCCCACGAACCATCCATGTGTGAGGCAGAACATGCACCAGTTACTATGTATATATACCCACGTAGGTACCAGGGGGATCGGTGTCAATATCGGCGGATAGAAGTTTGTTGAAACCACTACGGCTGTAAGAAGCTGTTGGGAGTCAACATTTGAACAATCCACACCACTGTCGATTCGTGTGGTCCCACATCATGACATGAGCACGATGCATTACAAAGAGGCGAGCAGAACAACATCTAGGGGTAAGGAAAGCTGAGATGGTGCAGTGCAGTTTGCGCCAGGGGGAGGGAGCCGGAGTAGATGTATGGACTTTATGGGCGGGTCGCGTGCTCTTACATATTGAACTGCAGGACGGCACTTCGGTCTAGGGATGCCATGCTAATTGCTGCATCCGCTGGCTGCACGCCCGGTGGAGTATATTGGTCTACAGCCTAAGCATCATCAAGCTTTCCCCACAGCCGTCGGTCGAGATGGCGATTGATGGAATCCACTTGGCAATTATCTAGCGGCATGTCGTGCACCGCGGAAGAAGACGACGGCATCTTGTTACCTTGTACGTTGCGAAGAGCATCCATAGCTCTGTCGATGCTTCTTTGCTTCAACAACATGAGGTTTGTCGCATGCTCTATGCTCTATGCAGCGGCGGTGAGGAGCTGACGTTGAGACTCGGAAGAAGGTTTCCCCTGGGGTGTGGCTCAGGAGTGTGGATTCACTACGACGAGACAACCAAGGGGAGGGGAGGGGCAACGTGTCAGGTCAACAGCCACGCCCGAATGAGTGAAGCAGCACATGGTCATTGCTTGGAGCGAAAAGCGGGTGGGGCAGGGCAGGGCAGGGTAAGGCAGGGCAGGGAAAAGGGACGACGACGACTTGGATGGTGGAGACAAGGTGAGTGGGCTGTACACAGTACGGACTATTTTTCACGATGCCGTTCAAGGTTCCGAGACTGACCCGAGACAAAGACACTGGCCAAGCATGGCGGAACAATTGGAAATTGAAGGAAGCAGCAACATTGTTCCACAATAGGCCGAAAGCGTCTCGACATCGTATGTTTGCTGACGGACAAGACGAGTGCGTGGCAGGCACCTAGCTAGGAACGGGATGGACCATGGGGGGTGGTCGCTGACGAGTGGTGATTTGAAGGGCAAAGTCACCGAAAATGCCTCTGGACTGAATCCCGACGGTCAATAACTAACTCAACACGCCGTCCGCATGGCAACAGCCATGGCTATTATCCTAGAGATAAAGTATGCGTCGTGGAGTGGAGGGGGGTAAGTGTGGAAGGCAATATTCAGAGCAATAAGGCTCGATACGGGGCTGCAGCCAACAAAGAATGCTCCAGATCAATGCCGCGTCTGATGTTGAGGGATTATTACATTTTAGGGTGGTGGTGATGGAGGTGGAGGAACATTGTTGTTGTGGTGGTTGTCCCATGTTGTTGAGACGGGTGTGAAGATGAAGTGATCCCATGGCTAGGTAATGCCCAGCAACGCCAGTGGCAGTGGCTTGCGCGGGGCCGTGGGGGAGGCGATGGATGGATGGATGGAAGCGAAGGAGGAGGGAATTGGGGCCCACGGTCTGCTATGGGATGGGATGGATCGCGCCGCCTGGCTGGCTGCACTCCAGTCGCCCGCCCGCTTTTCCTGTCAGCGAGCGGCGGGATCGTGGTGGATGCAAATGCGACCACTGACCAGGATGCTGGCCGTGGCTAGTCCCCAAGCCATGTCGCGTCCATTCCGACATGTTCCGACTGATGCTCCCAGGCGGTAAGGCGGCAAGGCGTAGGATGCTCTTTGGGCAACCTTTTTTTTCTTTGCAACGCCCACGGTGCCAGACGAGACCTGCCGACGGCTCTCCTCTTAGATGCCCTTGCTTGTCCAGGTCAATTCGCCCTGTGCCCTTTCCGATTGGCCTGTGCTTTGGCTCCCTCACCCCAGTTTCGTGGTTGATTTCCAATTTCTGTTTCTCTCTTCGATTGCTGCCGCGGCCGCTTACCTCCATCTGACCTCTCCAGTTGCCTGTCAATGCTAGGCCTAAACTCCTTAAAAGCTCGTCCGCTCCTGTCGGCCTCCAAATTCTTCAAACCCTCTTCTCGCTCTCCAGCATTCTTACGTTCTTTGGCTTCTGTTGCAAACATGTCTCCAGCATCCACTCAATCCAGGCCCGCTGCCCCCACCAGGCAGCTCAGCACAACGTATGTCCTCGTGACTCCTCCCAACTGCCCTTGATCCTGCAATTGCTCACCCAAAACTACAGCAATGGCGACTATGATATGGCGAACCCCCCGGAGCTTCGCAAATACCTAGGCACCTACGGTCTGACTCCTCCAGCTGTCGAGGATTACGAGGTTCAGGCACAAAGATGTGAGCTTTTTTTTTTTTTTTTTTTTTGGACCAATTCTCCGCAACGGAGAAAATGAGAAAATTCGGACCTGCTGACTCTTCTTTGAAGGCCTCCGTTTGCTCGCTATGAAGCCCACTCCCATTGAGAAGTTCCAGTACTTGGTGCACCTCAGGGCTACAAACGTCCACCTTTTCTACAGACTGCTCTCGGAAAACATCAAGGTGAGTCATAATGCCTTCGAGGGGTAGCTTTGCAACGCACAGGTACTGACGTCCAGGCAGGAACTCACCCCCCTCATTTACACCCCCACCGTCGGCGAGGCCTGCGTACGATGGCACGAGATTTGGACACAACCCGAGGGCATGTACCTCTCCTGGAGTGATCGTGGCCACCTCCGCCAGATCCTCGACAACTGGCCACACGAGGTGGAGATCACCGTCCTTACCGATGGCTCCCGTATTCTGGGTCTCGGAGATCTCGGTGTGAACGGAATGGGTATCCCCGTTGGCAAATTGGCCTTGTACACTGCCTGCGCTGGTATCAAGCCAGAGGGCACTCTGCCCCTGACTCTCGACCTGGGTACAAACAACGTGACTCTTCGTGAGGATCCTCTCTACATGGGCTCGCGGATGCCCAAGGTCACCCCTGACCAAGAGAGAGAGTTTTTGGATGAGTTGATGGAGGCACTCGTCGACAAGTGGCCCAGGTGAGTAACTCAGTATTATCTACTACGTCGGGAAACTAATCCGGTGTAGCATTGTCATTCAATTCGAAGATTTCAAGAACCCTTTCCCTGCCCTCGAGCGATACCAGAACACATACTGTATGTTCAACGATGACGTGCAGGGAACCGGAGCTGTCATTGTCGGTGGTTTCATCAACGCGGTCAGGGCCTCTGGTGTACCCGCCAAGGACCACCGTGCCATTTTCCTCGGTGCTGGCAGTGCCGGTGTTGGTGTCGCCAAGCAGATTGTCGAATACTTCATCAAGGAGGGTGTGAGCGAGGAGGATGCCCGCCGCAAGTTCTGGTTTGTCGACTCAAACGGCCTTGTCACCCTCGACCGTGGTGACAAGCTCGCTGAGCACAAGGTCTACTTTGCTCGCGACGACAACAACGGCCGTCAATACCAGTCCCTGAGCCGTCTCATCGATTTCGTCCAGCCAACCATTCTCATGGGTCTTTCAACCATCGGTGGTGCCTTCAACAAGGACATCCTGCAGAGAATGGCCAAATTGAACGACAAGCCCATCATCTTCCCTCTTTCCAACCCCTCCAGCAAATCCGAGTGCAACTTTGAGGAAGCTGTCCTCAACACTGATGGCCGCTGCTTGTTCGCCTCAGGATCTCCCTTCCCGTCCCTAGAATACAACGGCAAACTCCTTACCCCGGGTCAAGGCAACAACATGTATGTCTTCCCCGGTATCGGCCTCGGAGCCATTCTCTCCAAGGCCGTGCACATCACACAAGACATGATCTACGCTTCCGCCGAGTTCTTGTCTACTTCCCTCAACAAGCAAGAAGTCGCCGACGGCTGGCTATACCCCGATATCCGCCGTATCCGTGAGGTCTCTGTTGTCGTCACCCGTGGTGTGATCCGCGCTGCGCAGCAGAACGGTGTCGACCGTGCTCCGGAACTCCGCAACTACAGTGATGAGGAGCTCGACGCCTTCATCAAGAAGAGCATGTACGACCCTTTCAGCGAAGCCTCCCAATTGCTCGCCGCAGTGTCCGGTTCTAACGGCCGCGCGCACTTCAACGGCACCAATGGCATCAGCAACAGCCTCGAGGCGGCTCACTTGTAAACCTTTTCCATTGTCACTCGCTATGACTTTGCTCTTGGCACTCACGCTTTTCGCCAATAATACTCATCTTAGCATGTGAACCGGCGCCTTGATCCCCTTGCTTACACACTCACATAGAGCGGATTTCGTTTTTTTGTTGGAATACTGGGACCCCTAAAAATTGGATGGACGGATGGATGGAACGATGGACTTTTTTAAAGATTCGATACCCCCCCATTTTTTCTTTCTATCTCAATCCGCTACCCCCGATCGTTTGCTTACGCTCGTCGCGTACTCATTCATAGACACATGGTGGATAGACACACTGTCGTTCTTCATTGTTGGGGATTATACTATTATAAGCAGCTCACCGCTTGTCGTTGTGTTCTTATTATTCATAACTGTTACGCTTTCGGGTTGGAGAAACAAACTCGGGAAATTGAATACTTATTTTTTTCTCTTGAAACATGTCAGGCTGTGGTTGCTTGCTTTGGTGAAGACCATGAATGTACACCTGTACTGCTGCTCCACATACATAGGTATGCAGGTAACTTGACATATGTAGTTGGCTACAATTCTTGGATGTTACATATGTACATGTGTGTGTACATGCACACACCCTAACTATTGCAACATCCGCCTCACAAACAAAACACACGGCCAACCACGATTTCAAAATCCAACCCCCCTCCCCAAACACTCCACCATTTCCTTCCTTTCAACCGTCAAATTAGTCTTGTCTCGCTTGGCTTAGCTGGGTTGGGCTGGGCTGAGGGATTTCCACACATTTCACATGCGTTTATTATTATCCATCCGTCTGTCCGGTCACAAAGGTAGTTAGTTAGTTAGTTAGTTACCAACGCACATGCTTGCTTGTAGGAATACATGTACAAAGTAGTATGTATGGGCGAGATTGAAAACACTAACTAACTAACTTTTTGACACACGCAGGCCAGGCCAGGCCACGTTGAACGCAGACGCGAATAGGAACAAGTGCGTGGTAAACGAATGAAGGAATGGACGAACGAGTGTGGAAATTATATAATTTTTTTTGGGGGGGTGGGGGTGTTTGAGGGTTTTATCTTTTATTCTTACATACCGACATAGGTAGGTAGGTAGGTAGGTAGGTAGGTACTTATTTGTTAATTTTAAGTAGGTAGATATGTAGATGGTTTTCTTTTCTTTTTTTTCTTTTTTTCTTTTTCTTTTTTTTCGTTATTCGTTTTTCCTTTGCCAAGTACCGCACGCAAGCTGAGAAAGAATAAAGCAAAGAAACTCCCCTATAAAAAAAATCCCGCAATGCTATTATTAAAGAGAAAAAGAAAAGAAAAGAGAGGGCTAAGAAAGGTTCTAGAATTTATACGAAAAAAAAACCGGTATATAGTAAAGTAAGCAGGGTGAAGTATGCGGTGTTGTTGTTGTTGGTCTTGGGTCGGTTTGTGTTAACTTCCTAGGGAATATCGGTGTTGTTATTGGGAAGAGGGGGCTTCGACATTCTAAGAAACACACCCTACGACGACGAATCTTGCAAGAGTGGCATGTCGGGCGAGAGGATCGTCACTGAAGGCAAGATGTGGAAGCGGATCTTAGTAGGTAGTTAGTGTACACTGTAAGGGAGATGCGAATATAGAGTAGAGGTTAAAGAAGTAAGCCTGATAGGATATAGGAATGTTTTAAGCTAAAACGTATTAATAAATGCAAGATGGAAAAGTGGAAAAAATAATGCGGATAAGCACTCGGGACATACTACATCGTACGTAGAACCTTGTCCACGGAGGTGAGTTGGAGAGACGGCATGTTCTATGCAATGTTTTGATATTGGTATTGTGCTGGTATCTAATTTTTCCAGGAACGCCATAAAGGCCGGGGCTACTCTTTTATAGAAAAAAAAAAAACATACAAGAAAAAAGAGAACTTTAAAGGGAAAAAAGAGGGATTCCTATTCCTGGTATCCTAAAAAACTCTCCGTGGAGAGCAAAAATTGCCCTCTTAACGGGCCCCGGCCTTTGATGCATTGATATGAGTACTGAAAACTAAAGAAAAAAAAAAGTTGTCTTGATGATGTACAGCGGTTGAACAGTTCAAAGGAACTCGGATCGGTGCTTGCCCATGACAAAGTCACGGGTCATTTCGAAGCTCAGCCAGCTGGAGGCCATGCTGGGAGCGACCTTGAGAAGATTTGGGACGATGCCCTTGTAGAGCCCGCGGAAGCCCTCGGTCCTGATGATGCTGGTGACTGCGTCGGTGACGCCCGCGTACTTGTATCCCATGCCGGACATGGTGTTGACCTGGAAGCGTCTTCGGAGGACGTCGAAGGGGTACGTGCATGTCTGAGCGACGGCTCCGGAAACCGCGCCCGCTGCGAGCTTGCCCAACGCGCTGGGGTCCTTCTCTCCTTCCGCTGTGAACTGCGTTCTTGCCATCTCGTAGACCATGAAGTTTAGACCCACATAAGGTGCCACTCCTGCTACGGTGGGAATAATTCCGCGGTATAGCGCAAGGAAACCCCCCTCGTTCTTGTACATTGTTTTCATGACGCCCCACATGCCGGGAAGCTTTTGTGAGGGGTCGCGCTTGAGGCTCTCAAATGACGCTGATTGAATAGACAGTCGCGTACGTACGATGTCCAGCGGGTAGGTCAAGGTGACTGAAGTAATGCCGGCTAAACCGCCGCAAAGAAGACGTTGATATGCGTCGAGGGGTGCGCCTGGTTCGGATTCGAAGAGCTAAATTCGTGTCAGTATTCAGGTTCTGGTTTGGAACACACCTCGAGTTTTCCTGCTGCAGGTTTTCCTGGCCGTATCGTTGCTCTTCTCAATCCACCGATCACCAGGTGGCTCCATTCCAGCTTGTCGAAATACCCAGCCAAGGCCTTTGCAGGCTGTCCCTCTGTCCATGCAACGCTCATACCATCCTCGACCGAATATCAAGACACGACAAAAGCAAGGACGCACAGCTTGGCAGGCTGGCAAAACAAATAAAAACCAAAAAAAAAGTATACGTACCCCCTTGTAGACGTTGTATGCGCCGAATTGCGCTGCGGAGTACGGCACAATTCGGACGCAGTTGGTGCCGTTGCCTGCCATAAAACCCCTCCAACCTTCGTCCCTCCACATTTTTGCTAGAGCTTTGGGAACCGACATCTGGTACTCATTCCGGCCTACGCTTTGCACCTGGAAGAGGATTTTGAGACGTTCTAACGGAGAAACGACTGTGCGAGAAACAGCACCTGCAACGCCACCAGCGATGAAGCTGGCCACGAAAGGCTGCTGAAAGAATTCACGGAACTTGTCAATTGATTGAGGACCGCCAATTGGAGCCTGGAAATGACATGTTAACTAAGCACTAGCAAATGTGTAAAAAGTAATACTTACTCCGGAGCCGTTGGACGTGGAAACAGGTGGTGGCTTCTCCGAAGGGTTCGCCATCGTTGAGAGTGGTGTCTGTGCAACCGAGTAGAGGACTCCGAGGCGCGCGCAAGTACCCGTAGAGCGATGTAGGAGAGGGACACGTTGGCGAGAGCTATAACTCGTTCATCTGACTGGCGATGCTGTCGTCGTGTCTAGGAGAAGGATAGCAGACAGTATGTCGCTAGGGAAGTCGCGATGTCGGAGCGGCGTCAGCGGTTGTGGTTGAGTGTGCCATCCAATGCGTCGAATAACAAAGCGGTGATCAGGGCGCAGGTGGAAACAGCCTTCGCCTCGAGAGTCGGGAGCGGACAGAGGCGAGGTGGAGGTCGAGCTGGGAGGTTCTTCACTTCACCTCCAGTGTCCAAAAGCGATGCGAGATTTAGCGCAGATAATCGATTGCCGACCCCGGTGCCCTGTCCGTTTTTGTACTGGCGCCACTGGCCGACTGTCCGTGAGAGCCTCACTCACGTCCTGTGGTCCTTTGCTCGCCAGCGCTTAACTTTCCACCACCACCTCCTACATAATTGTGAGAACCCAATAAACACTCATTTTGCTCACGTGGAAGGCATCGTCTGCTTCGTCTTGGACAGAGTGACCCCGAAGCAGATCCACGGCGGTTCCACGCTCTGCGAATCACAACCAGCTGTCCAGCCACCTCAGGCACCCTGATCTCCAAAGGCGCCACTGCAGCACAGGAATGACGACTTACTAACTCTTCAAGTCGTAATCAGGTGCCAGCTGGGGGGACAGGAGCCCTTGTCACCCGCACCCCAGCTCGAGATAAGCTCCCGTGACGACCGTCAGGACATGTCACTCTCCATCTAACATCAGTCACGGCCATGGTCATGGGTATCTTGAAATCCAGCGCCGTTGAATTAGATACTCCTACCTATAGATTTTACATGCTCATCTGTCTTCAAGACTCTATCTGTTCCAGCTCACAGTCTGTCTCGTGGTACGCTATGTGCCACCAGTGGAGTCCTTGGTGCGATCCAAATCTGGAGACGGAACGCTAGTCAAAAGCGATAATTTCTCGGGTTGATATCTGTCAAGATCGCCGGCATATGAATACGTGATCGTACAGTTACATGGGCTGCAATTATGACGAGAAGACCTTTGTTGTTTTCTGTTGATCGAGGTTGCGCTCCTAATCCCGCATCTCGAAAGTGGTACTACATGTAGATACATACCTAGGGTAGATACGTGTATTCCAAGTGTGATTGTGCTGCCATTGATCGAGTACTTGCGATGAACCCGTGCTGTCATTTAGCTGAATCTGTCGCAGAGTACCGAATGAATTTTTATGGCCAGCTTACAAGTCTCCAAAAAGCATTTTGATACTCGTCTGCTATGGGATGCTGCTTTCCGTATTCAAGCACCATCCTTGAAAGTTGAATGCACGATGCACATGGATCATCATTGCAGGGGGTAGACGCCACACGTACCGCCACACCAACTTTCTGGAACAATTGAAGAAGCTATCAGTTGTTAATGACATCGCAAACTACCATACCGCAACCTAACAGTTCACATTCCAATGCTTTCGCGCCGAATCTTCCGGCAGCTGAGCGATAGCTTCCTCTTCGGCCCCAATCGAATCACGGCAGGCCAAATCTGTTTCGCGTCCAAATGTACCTCCTGCTCCACGCGTAACCGAACATCCCCATCCGTCATCCGACATGCCTCCTCCTCGTCTTCAACAAGATGGAAGTCGCGCCAGGGGAGCGATTTCTTCGCCAGAGAAGCAAAAGTTCAGGGATTGAAAAGTCGTGCTGCGTTCAAACTCCTAGAGGTGTGAACAAGCCTTCATAGTCTACGTCGATACCCTATCCTTACCACCTCAATAGTTAAATGAAAAGCACAAGCTCTTCAAACGCGGTCAAACCGTTGTAGATCTCGTGAGCACATCCGCACACTCATCGCCCAATACAATTCCCTGTTAACATCCCAAGGGCTTCGCACCAGGCTCCTGGTCCCAAGTCGCCATCAACAAAACCTCCCCCAACGGCCGCGTCGTCGGCATTGACCTCATCCCCGCGCAACCCCCACGAGGTGTCTCCACGATACAAGGAAACTTCCTGTCGCCTTCCGTCCAAGCTGAAGTTCGCGCGTATGTTCAAGATCCCGATCTCGGGCGTGCGCGGCGACAGGTCTCCTCGCAGCAAGACGGGAGTCTCACAGAAGACGATGTCGAGGAGATCGAACGCGGATACATCGACCTAGAACGACACACACATCTGGAGGTGGAAGGAGCGAATAAAACTACGGCCATAAACGCGGCTGCAGCTACGACCACAGAAACGGAAACAACAACGGAGACGGAGACGGAAGCACCACCACCTGAGGCAGTCGCAGCGGCAGCCCCCAAGAAACCGCTCTCTCAAAAAGAGCGAGATGCGCGGCAAGGACGAGTCGTGGATGTAGTGCTGAGCGACATGTCAGAACCCTGGGACCAGATCTCTGGTTTTCACAAAAAGAGCTTGAGTGACCCTTATCACAGGTTGATGAATACGTCGGGAATCGCGTTCAAGGATCATGCGGGGAGTATGGTACGTTTCTACTCTCACACTCACATCCCTCCTACTTTCTGCACACATGCTTTATATGTACAGAGATACTAAAATGGTTGTGTTCAACAGGATCTCTGCAACGCAGCCCTCACCTTCTGCTTCGACACGCTCAAGACCGGTGGGCACTTCATGTGCAAATTCTACCAGGGCTCCGAGGAGAAGGCGCTCGAGACGAAACTCAGACGTTTGTTCACCAAGGTGCATAGGGAGAAGCCCGAGTCTTCTAGGAGTGTGAGTTCTTTTTTTGACCTTTCCAACCCTTTTTGGTTCGTGTTGTTTTTGTGTGCGTGATGCTGATTGACATGGGTGGGATATAGGCGTCCAAGGAAGCGTATTTCGTGGCGTTGAAGCGGAAGGATGCGCCGACGAGGGAGCAGGTGTTTAGGGAGGTTTGAGGGTTTGCGGGGTTAGGGACTATGTTGTATGATTATTGTATATTGGCGAAGATATCTAGTCTATGTTACTACATAAAATGTATGTATGCATATATTCAGACCTATTTATCCTATCTTTTTAACGTTTTCGTGTGTTTATTCGCTCTGAAGATGGGTGTGAGTTGATGATTTATTTTAGTCTTTGGATTACAGTATACCCTCTCTTGACTTAACTCTTCAACACTTCGAGAGTGTCCAAAGGGTCCCGATATCTCTAAAGGCAGTAATTGTACACCTCAGTTATAGCTTCAGGACTTACCACTTTGTGTCCACCAGCTACAACAACTCATAACCTTGCGATCTCTCTGCTAACCAGGTACCGGTAATCTGGGCTTCATTTACCTGAAGGTTTTGCACAGCCTGCTATCTTACTACAAGCTTTTATAATACACCTATCCCATTTTCCAGCGCGAAATCTTCGTCGACTGCAAAACGAACCAGTCAATTCGCCGGCTTCTGATACTATGAGTGTTTAGGATGAAATAGCGGGAAAAAAATGGGCGATGACGAGTGGTCCAGTTGGGAAGAGCAGGTCATAAACACAAAAGATGAAATCGCACACTTCGTCGTCCGCTATCGACCTGGAAGTCAAAATCCAGAGATTGTCAATTGAATGCAAGGCTCATTCAACCTCTGCTTACGGGTCATGTTCAGTGATGATGGCCCAGATGTCATAATTCGTTTCCCAGGGTTAGGACACTCGGCTTTCCGAGATGAGAAGACGCTGAATGAGGTCGAGACAATCAATTTCATCCACGAAAACACTACGATCCTAGTTCCACGCTTACTAGGCTGGGGCTTGACCAAAGACAGCCCGCATCAGTTTGGACTTTTCATCATCTCTGAGTTTGTGGAGGGAGTTGGCGTGAGCAGTGTCCTATCCGACCGGAGCGATGCAGCGAGTTGAAAGGGGAAAGGGGTTGGCGATAAACGGGAGGAGCCTTTCGAGTCTTATGTTGGAATCAATCGTGGCAGACGAAGAGGTTCTGGTTCAATTTCGCGGCTCGGAAGCCGATTGTGATGTCAATGTTCTCTTCCACGAGTGTCTGAAGGAGGACGTTGCCTGGTTTAGAATCCCTCGACAAGGACGTTACGCTACGCGCCGGATTGGATGCGTTCGTCAAGATGAAGATGGAGCAGCTGAGGGTATACGATAGGGATTGCAAGCAATTGCTTTTTAAGGATGTTTCATCAGCACTTGGGTTATCTTGCTTCAAATTTAGCCTTTACCAACTCCTTAAGCGTTTATTCGTGAATACATGAGCGTTAGTGGCTGAATTATGTGAAGCAGAGTGTCGCATTCCCGCAATCCTTCGCTAGTTGAACTTTGTCGGGAAATGGCAGCACAGTCGCTTGAAATACAAGCTCTGAAGCTCGGTTTAGAGACACCTTTGCCTTGACTGAATTTTGTATTAACTAGCCGATTGTAGCATGTGAAAAACTTCACGATATGCAATTGTCGATCTATAGCAGAGAATACTACGCCTCTTTGCCAAAAAAATTTTTTTTCTAGCCTTCGACAGCGCAACTAATCGCTATCATCATCATCATCGTCTTCATCATCATCCAGGTCCTCGCTATCCTCTCCATCCTCGAAGTTCTCACCGTCTTCATCTTCCGACGGCACCTGTTCTTTCCGCGCAGATTTCTTCCCTTTAGAAGACGCAGCCGCCGTGACTTTCGCGGCCGGATACGACTTCCTCGCCTTGGGGCGATCGGGATCATAATCATCGCGCCTCAGCTCATCATCGATAGCATTCAGGGCGTCGTCCCCGCGCACAGAAGCAATATACTGCTCAAACTCCCTCGTCGTCTTCGCAATGCTCTGGAAATTCGCCTTGGTCAATTTAACGGCCCTCCACTTCTTCTTGCCGGATGCTAGAGCTTCGTCGGGCGTTAGGCCTGCTTCTTTGATCTTGGCGAGCCGGTCGTAGTGGCCCAGTGCCAGCGCCGTTTGGAAGGCGTTGCGGATCTGTCGTCCGTTCCATGTCACGCCTTCTGCTTGGCATTTTTCAAAGTGGCGCTGTGCGAATTCGAGGAGCGAGTCTTTGTCGAAGATGATTTTGACGTCGGCGGTCGCGTTGTCTTTTTCGAAGCGTTTCATTATGTTGGTCCACATTTGCTTGGTTGATTCGAGGTCGATGCTTGGGTAGCGGAGGGAGATGTGCACGCGGGATTTGAACGCTTCGTCGATGCCGCCTAAGCGGTTGGTGGTGAGGAAGAGGATGCCGGCGTAGTATTCCAGTTGACGAAGGAATACTAGATGATTATTAGCTCTGGAGAAAATTCGTCCTTTTTTTTTCTCGGGTGATGTTACTTACTTGACACCAAAGCATTGCGGTGCATGTTGTTCCAGTCACGTCGAGCAAGAAAAACATCGGCTTCGTCCAGGAGCAATACACAGCCCCATCTATCTGCTCTTTCGGTATGCTTCAAAAGGTTTGTCTCTACAATATCCGGCTCAGTGCCCAAGTCTCCGCAAGTGATAGAATATAGTGGCCGGCGGGTATACGCTGCAATCGTTTCTGCCGTACTAGTCTTACCAGCCCCTAGAATTTATTAGCGGCTTTCAAGGGCATGATTCTGAGATGGACTGACCAGGCGGGCCATGCAAGAGAACAATCAAGCCTTGCCCTTTACCCCTGACAATATCAACCTGCGTTGGCGCTTTTTTCTTTTTCTCAATTCCACGCTGTAACCCTGACACGTGTGAGTCCACGAGAGCAACAAGCAAGTTACGATATCGCGTTGGGATCACGAGATCATCGAATCCCGCCGCCCGGGCCTCAGCCGACTCTTGATCAATGTCCTCAACCAAGTCAATGTTCAAATATCCTAGGTTGATGGTAAGAAGACGGTCACTCAATGATCCAAGTTTCATATCGAAATACGTACCCCATTTTCTCAATTGGAAAATATATCCCAGACTATAGCAAGGTAGTAGACAGAGATATTCATCAGCGAGATCCGTTTCCGTTGGCTTGATTTCCTCCAGCATGCGTCGATTCCTGGTCATGTATTTATCGGCTAGCATCGTATCGATTTCATGGCCACTCAGGACGAATGTATCGTCATATATGTCTTCCTCTACCAAAGCATCGTTCTGTCTACTCCTCAACAACCTCCCGACTTTTGGTTTCCGCTCTGGAACGTCGTTGTAATAGGCCTGGAAATCGATGTAGACGTCGCTTTGCACATCAATGCGGCGATCACTGCGCTTTACCGCAAGCGTGCGGCCTTCGTAACTTTTATGGCCTCTAGAAAAGAGAGACTTGCGCCCACGTGATACCATATCTTGAATCAGAGAACTGAATTCCGGGTGAAATTGCACCGGGAAAACGGGAAGATCGGTCACTGCTCTTTCCCCGGTATAGGGTGCAATCCTCTTGAGCTCCTCTACTGGACCACAATACTCACCATTGAATGCAATATAGTGACAGTCAATCTTCAGGGGCGTCCACGAGCCTATACCTACACTCTCATCCCGAAGAAGTTGCTCAAACTGCTCCTCTTCGTCAAGTTGTTCTATATTGCGCCAATCCCGAACCTAGGTAAAGTAAGATCAGAGGAATGAAGCTTAGGGAGTCGCGATGAAAAGTCACAGGGAATCAAATATACATACTCTGTCGCGTAGGTTGTCCATGTATACCCTTTCATGATTCAAAGTACGTCTTAGGATCGGCAGTCCACCTGTTATAGAGTATACTGTGTATAACTGCTTATTCCCGTTCTCGAGCGAAAAAATTCTTTCGCCAGGCATAAACAGATGCCATAGATCCTCAAAGCAAATCCGTTTCAATGTCCCATCAGCAATCTTCTTCCGAAATTCAATAATGGAGGCGAGCTCCTCGGTAATAAAGTCATACAGAAGCTTCAAGTGGGCGTATAGAGTTTCGAGCTCATCTCGCTGGTCAATCTCAACCTTGACGCTATCATTTGGTTCGAAATGAGAGCTGGTGTTAGGACCAAAGGCGGACGTTGCTCTGTTTTCTGAATTCAATATCAAAGTCGACGGTGATCCGCTTTCTTTATTCTCTTTGGGTGGCCCCATATCACCTTGCTCTACCACCTCATTTCGGATTTGGCTACTTGGTGTTTGACTGCTGTTTTTCGCGATCTTTTCGTTTGATTCGCCGATATCTTCTTTTATCTTCCGTAGTCGGGCCGGAATCTCAGGGTATGCACACAGAAGGTACTAACGGCCTAGTCAGTACGCCCACAACGCCCTGGAATTCTTTACCCTACTTTGTATGGCGGGGAAACACTGTAATGAAATGTAAGAATGAGAATCGGAGCCTGTAATAAACATGCGGGGTTCTTACGTCAACTTGGTAGAAGCGGACGAAACTTGCAAGATTGAGTTCAATTCATCAGTCAGCGGCTCTGAATGAATCGTGATTCTATGAATGTTCTTCGATTTTCCGAGTGGTTCATACATGTCTTCGTCATCCTGTTGGGCTGTGTATTTGGACTTTTTGTCGTCATCTTGAAACGAGTGGGCAGCATCGGGTTTCCGGTGATAGAACACCTGGAGGACAGGTTGTGGCCACTCGATATTCTCCCATTGGTCTCCTTTCTTCCAGGCAACTACAGTTGATCTATCGATGTCCACTTTCCATAATCGTTTACTAAAGAGCACGTCGTTAACACATCAAGCAAAAAGAAGTCAGTTTTGAGATAGATTACTTATACTCCACCAGAGTTTCGTTGGCTTTCCGGAGTGGTCTTTTGGATGGTCGGACTGGTTTCTCGGATAGGAATCTCTCAGATGGTCGAAATCTTCGAGACGAGAATGATTCCGTACCCTTCTTCCTCTTCCACCCTTTTTCATTTTCGCTGTTCTCATTCGCTTCTGGTTCGATGTGCTCGTTTTTGTCGTCCTTATCGTCTTCCCTGTGGGCCTCCATTTCACCACCGCTTATTTCATTTTCCGCTCTACCCTGGGATCGATCCCTTTTCTGGGACTGGTTATCTCCAGAACCAGAATGTGAGGCCTCCACTTCACCATTTGCTCCAGCTTCAGAAGGAGAGAGTGGGGTGCTGTTAGCGCCAGTCGCGCTAGCCGTTTGCGACATATCGGTGACTGCCTGGTAAAAGCTCGCAGAGATTTGTTCGTGTTGTAAATGGAAAAGTTCTTCTAAGATTTCTCTGAGATTTCCCGGATTTCTTATACAACACCTCGTATTACTGTATCTATGGCGTTTGGTAGCGTCGGATATCTGCCCCTCACAGCCAATGGATGCACGCTTAAATACCCTTTCGGGGTTGCTGCCTACACATAGTGTCTCAGCCTTGCAGGAACAATGATGTCCGATTTGGGGGCTACTTAAGCCCCACAAAAGTCGGTAGCTGTCGGAGCGAAGTTGACTTGAGTGACAAGTTCAGCAATCATGGCAGAATATGAGGTTGCAGAATACATGGTGAAGCTCGACGGTGTCCACCATCCGGCATTTTGCGGCAGGCCCGGCAAAGGCATCGTCTTTGATGGTATTAAGAAGCGGTGGGTGCTAGAATCTGACGGATCCGACTGCACGATACCTTACGACGACATCTACAAAACGACATTCGAAGCTCGAGACCAACTGATCAAGACTTCCAACAAGTATCGCGAAAAGCTGAAACAGCCACTTCTCGATGTCAATGCGAGCCATGACTGGAAGGAAGTTGAGGAATCGGTACAACTCGCATGCACCGGCCTGGATAAACTGGCTATCAAAGACAAGGACGTTTCGGGCTCCCTGGGAAGGCTCAAACGAGCATATCGAAGTCTTTGCAGGAATGCGGGAGCAGGGAAGACAGCCACTTCTTTGATCCCCAACGATTCTTTCGGCTTTGGCTCGGTTCTCTGCGGAGGCCTGATGGCGGTATTCACTGCCCTGGAGACTACTGGCCAATACCGAGGTGAAGTGTATAATACACTTGAAGAATTGCCACAGCAGTTGAAAGATATCGCAGCGGATGTCAGCATGTATGATCAGGATGAGGAGATACACCGGCGGGCTGCAGCACTGTATGTTGCCGCATTCAAGCTTTTGAACCACATGCTCTTGTGGTTTATGAAAAGCAGCATGCGTGAGTATTTGAGGTCCATTTCCTAAAGTAACATCGTTGAATCATGGCATCAGGAACCGGCGTGAAGTTGCTACTCGACCCAACCGGGTATATGGAGAGACTCCGCGAATTTCAAGCAGATTTGAAAATGACATCCCAGAGTTTCGAAGCGCGTCTCAATAAGCTTTCCCGGGAAACAGAGTTGGAGACACTGCAGCTCTCTTATTCGAGCACCTACGCTATCCACAATCAATTGCAGAACCTCACGCAAACGATTCGAGAGGAAAGAGGAGCTAGACTTGAAGCCATGGAAGCTCTAAAGCCATTATTGGAAATGGTGTTTGAGGTGCGACAAAAGAAGGAATCTGTGCGAGGTCGCAAGCGCTCCAAGCAAGTATCTAACCTTGAACCGGAAACAGTTTTGGAGCATTTCCTCTACGAACCAGATCTTGTGGTGGACGATTCTCTCAACCTGCTAAACCGAGCAAAGCAGTCACGTCGTACAAGCCAGGATTCAGGGCGCCTCAATGCTCTCCAGAGCAGCCATCGCTTACAAGCCTGGTTGACAGTGGATGAGTCTTCACTGCTCTTTCTGAACGGTCGGGCCGACCCGCAGCCAAACTCGGCAGTCTCCTTTTTCACGGCCCAAGTGTTCCAATCCTTGTTACGGTTTCATGACAACTACGGAAAAGAGAAATCCGTGATCAAGTTCATACCAGTGGCATTCTTCTGCGGACAACATCGAGATCAGCAGACGGATGTCAATAGCGATCCGGGAGAGTTGGCTATGAGTCTCCTGCTACAGCTGATAGACCGGACACGCGGGGACCTCGATGACGCCATCCTACAGCGGTGCTACGAAAAGACCAGAGGAGGAAATATAGATTCTATCTGTTCTATGCTTGAATTGGTCTTTACGAGTCTCAGCTCCCAAGCAATGGTGGTTATCATGGTAGATGGGTTGCGCTTCTTCGCACAGCCAGCTGAACGCGGTCGAGGTACCAGAGAAGTGGTCTCGCGGCTTGTCGAGCTGTTTAGGGTGGGATCAGAAGCGAGGGTCAAGTTGTTGTTTTCGAGCCCGACAAGATGTGAGTATTTGGAGGATCTGTTTGAAGATCACGAGCTGCTGGCGATGCCTCGGGAGCTAGCCGGAGGGCGCATGAAGAAGCCGCACAAGTTCGAATCGTCACTGGAAGAAAGTTTAGAGGTGATTAGGGATGGGGCGACATGAGCTGATGCGGGATAGGAGGGTTAGATCAATAGATAGCGAGGAGATATCGGTCAGCACAGCGGACAGGGTTGGGTGGTCTGTTCAATGGTCAATGTTGGGTGTGGCTTGGGGAGTGGGAAGGGCTAGGGCGCGGCGCCGGTGAGTAAAGACGGTTCAACGGGTGCTGCAGTTGAAATCTAGATGCACCTCATGGCGGACCGAGCGGATGGAGTGCATGATGCTTGACATTGCAGTGGATCCGAGGAGCTGCAGGGGGGGCTAGACGTGTGAATTGTTTGCGGTGGGTGTGGGGAAGTGAGAGATGCTGGAATGATGCGGACATGGATGTGTCGCTAGCGCCCGCTTGTTTTGGATGCGCACGTGGTTTGATTATGTACGCATCGATAGGCTGTTATCTACATGATTGATGTATCCACGGTCCCATGCATATAACTAGTTGTCTACATGTATGTATTTTGGGACCGATGATTGTTTTGTTTTGGCCATATAGTCTTTGTTTCAGCAAGCACAGCACAGCAATACATGTACATAAAGACGACAAGTAAGGTTGTGGTTCCAATGTTGAATGTTGGCATGTGGGTGGAATGTGGAATGGCGCGCGAGCAAGGGCCCGCGAGTCGAGCGAGCGAAAAGGTTTCCGCCAACCTTAACCCAACCCACTCTCCGCACGTAATAATTCCTTCTTTTGATCAACCCCATCTTCCAATCAATCCTCTGTGCGACGTGTCCAATGATACAGTAGTCCCCGTCGCGCTTGATGGATTACCAAACATTCAACAGCCCCCAGCCCTCGTTTGGCGCCCCTGGGTCCTTCTCTTCAGCGCCCACACCACCCTCCACCACCCAACCCTCGCAGTCACACTCGCCTTCCCCGCAACTGTACGCGGATCCACAAGCCCGGCTCCAGCACCAACAACAACAACAGCAGCAGCACCAGCAGCACCAACAGCACCACCAGCAACAGCACTCCCAGCACCCCCAGCATCATCCCCAGGCGCAACCCCAGGCCCAGCCTCACCACCCCATCCCGAATCAACCTCCCCCATTCCCCTACCAGCAGCAGCAGCAGCAGCAGCAGCAGCACTTCTCCAATGGCCAGCCCGGGGGCGCCTATCCCCCAACCTCCTCCACCGGTACTCCCTCCCAGGCGGGTGGCGCCTCCATGATGCATCAAGGCCAAGCCCTGTCGTCGCAGCAGCAGCAACACCTTCATCACGCTCAGGCCCAGGCCCAGGCTCAAGCACAAGCACGAGGTAAGCAAGCAGCCACATGCCACCTCCCACCCATACCCGTCCATTCATCCTTCCACACGCCTGCCATGTCATGTCCATGTCCTTGTACATAGCCTAACAGGACATCCTACATACCGTCCATGCCCACTTACTTGGACATGGACACTGGCCCCCCTTTACCGCTTGTCTGTACTAACTAAATACTCCGTGTAGCCCATCAGATGCAACAACACCACCAGCAGCCCTCACCCAGTCCCTACTCAAGCGCGCCTTTTGCTCAGCCCCTCGCATCCCCTGCCCACCCGCCGCAGAATCAACATCAGTTCGCCCAGCATCGCCAGACGGGCTCGCCGTCCAGTGTGAGCAGCGGCAACAATATCAACCACGCCAACAGCAACCATCTGAACAACTCAAACAACGGCAACAATAGCGCCGTACCCCCTTATGCGACGCCCAACGCTCAGCACCGCCAATCGCCCAGCGTCCCGTCCTCCACCCAGCCTATGAACCAACCAGCGGGCCCATCTGCCATGTCACAACCCATGTCCGTTCAAACTCCCGTGAAACCTGTTCCGCAGTCGCCCGTGTCGCCCGGTTCGCAAGCGCGCGAGAAACAGCGGATAGATGTCCTGCTGGAAATAAACCAGATACTCATACAGGAGGTGGTGGAACTGCATGCACAGGGCAAGGCTGGCCAGATCGGTTCCACGCCTGATGTGAAACCGGAAGGCGAAAAACAGCAGTCCTCGTTGGAATACCGGGAGTGCGTTCCTCAGCCCCATCTTCTTTATTTCTAAAAGTTGACCATTATAGATTCATGCGCCGTCTCCAGTGCAACCTCTCCTACCTCGCCCACAATGCTGAACGGCACTCGAAACCTAACCAAGCGGCTATGCTCGGACCTGTCATAATGTCACCTCCCCCGTCTCACGAAGAACTCGCGAAGCTTTACGTGAAACTGCAGGCTTTGTTTCCGGGCTGGCGCGGCACCCCAGCTACGAAAGCCTCACCCGGTCCACAGCGCCTCAATTCCACATCTTCACAATCCGGCGCTGTTCCTAATTTCAATAATGCCATGCAACCGCCAAACAGCGCCGGGTTACACAATAATATGCAGCCGCCCAATAGCGCCGGCCTTCCTCCGAATATGCAACTGCCCAGTAACGCAAACATGATGAACAACGCGCCGCATAATATGCAACAATGACAGTCACAGCAATTGCCATGATTCTACCATATACTCTGCTCGGCGTTCATCAAGCGGCATAACCAATTGTATTTTTATAATTATTCGGGACACGGCATAGAGCATTTCCAATGAAAGCACATCAATGTATCAAAAAGTTTAGGCTGAGTTTTTCCCCTTGACCTCCCAAGAAAGCAGCTTGTAGAGACGGTTGATTGCCAGGGAGTGCATCTGGGATCGGGACGGGGGGTTGGGCTGGGTTCATGAAATACCATTCATTTACTGTTGATCCTATCTCAAACACTTAGATAGTTATCGCTGATCCAATTCAATCTTTTCAGTGATCTCACTAGACGTTGATCACACATTATCTGGTAATTCAAAGCACAAAAATGAACAGTACAGACTTGCTCGCGACGGTGGTGGTCGGTACCCACTGATATCATGCAGACCGTGCACGAATCTCATATCATGTGATCTGGCACTTCACTCCACAGATGTTTGTTTTGAACAAACGTCCAGACAAGGCATTTCGCTGTGAGACGCATCAATTCGAGAACTTATCCGTTTTTGTTAATCGAATAAATTCGCTATACATATCATAGGACGATAAATACAAGTACGGGGTTCCGCATGTCCACTTTGTGTGTGCATTCAGTGAGAAGGGTGACTGTGCCCCCCCGGGAACCCACAAAAAAAGCGTTCCGGGACCGGTCGACAGAACGCCGCCGAACCGCCGCCAATCGCTGCGCTGTCCCTCCCCCAGATCCTCGGCATAGGAACGTCCCCCGTTAAGAACGTGATGCGTGCATGCATCATTGCCATCCCCAACGATTTTGCTCGAGCTTGAAGTCGAAGGATTCATATAATCTCGAGATCAGGAAAGGTGGAACTCAGTACGTCGAATAGGCGAATCGGGAATAATAAGTGGATTGATTGTTACTGTATAAACGGCCACCTAGGAACCATTCGAGAAGTGTATCGACCTTTATGTACATTTTCAAGACGGTATCCTCCACACGTTTACGCACCCGGAACAGTTTGTAACGGAAATAATTCCAACTCGAGCAGATCCCATACGCACCGTGTCCCCGGAAAATTCCCCCAGAAATCTATCCAGAAAATGGCTCGAAAAAAAAAAGAAGAAGAAGAAGAAGAAGAAGAAGAAGAAGAAGAAGAAAAAGAAGAAGAAGAAGAAGAAACCCAATCTACTTTCCCACTTCGAGACACGATATCTAATCCAGCCATGCGCGTTCAAGAGTTATTTATAGTGAATAGGGGAATTTGGCTACGGAGTATGTATAGGTAGGTGGTTGAGGGCAGTAGCAGAGCCCTGAGGTCGATAATCAGGTGGGCGAGGGCCTATATATAGGCCCTACCCTGAGGGCAAACGCAGAGAGTAAACGCAGAGAGGTTATGTGACAGGGGTACAACCAACAGTATGTCAAGAAAGGTTTTACATGTCTTTCTATTGCTGCACAAGATATTCTTGGTGCACTACCATATACAGAGTATCAATCATTTCCACAGTGCGAGTTCTATGTCATTAGTCCTGAAGTTATTTGGGCGTAAGATTCATTCTCATCATAAGTTAACCAAGCTACAAGAAACGCAAGGGATAACATCGGACTCGTCCATCACACCACCACACTCAGCTCGCTCACGGCAGAGTATACCCACCATCAATAAACATATTCGCACTAGCTACAAAACCTCATCAGTATACTTGTCACTGTCACAAAAAGGAAACTTACTCATATACGAACTATCATCAGTAGCCAAAAACACATACGCCCCCTTCAACTCCATGGGATCACACAACCTCTTCGCCGGAATCATTCCAAACCACTGATCCCACCACGCTTTAGGATGCAGTTCCAACATATCCGTCGCGATAAACACGGGAGAAGTACAATTCACGCGTGCAAACTTAACCCACTCAACACTCAAACACCTCGCAAGTTGCACGACACCGGCCTTAGACGCGTTATACGCAGCCTGTTTCTGCGGCACATTGACGAGGATCGCGGATACAGATGCAGTGAAGATCAAGTTGCCGTGTCCTTGCTTCTTGAAGATGTTCCCCGCGGCTTGCGCGGTCCAGAACGCGCCGTCGAGGTTCACGCTCATGATCTCGCGCCATTGCTCCTCGGTGTAGTCTTCAGCCGCGTAATGAATTCGTCTTACTTTCTGAGAGGGTGCACCTATGCTTTGCTCGTGATGCTTCCCGGGGATCCACGCCGTTGCGTGGGTTTTGGGGTTGGGGTTTCCGTCAACCCATGGAGACCCCGCACCGAATATGTACCATCATGCAGGCATGCGGAGATCGTATGCGTGCATTATCTGGTGCAGTCAAGTTATCCGACAGAAAAAAAGTATTTGATAGCTGAAGATCTCGCTGCTTGCCAATTCTTTGTGTCCTTCTCCAACTTTTCCCTTCGTGAATACCCCGTTATCAAAATGTCTTCCGCAACGGCTACTTCCACCGAAACAGTGAGCCCTACCTTTTCACCAAGTTACCTCATTAACATGAATTTCGAAGCTAAAAATGTTCAAAGAGTCCAGCATTCGTGCTCCGCGCCATCAAAGACGTAGTTTTCGAAGACCGGCCCATCCCTCAACTAAGAAACGACCACGAGGTCCGCGTCCACGTCTCGCAAACCGGCATTTGCGGCAGCGACGTGCACTACTGGCAACGCGGACGCATCGGCGACTTCGTACTCAACTCTCCCATAATCCTCGGACATGAGAGTTCCGGCGTCGTCGTCGAAACCGGGTCTAAAGTAACCAATCTCAAAGTCGGAGACCGGGTCGCCATCGAACCGGGTGTTCCCTGCCGACGATGCGATTACTGTCGCTCAGGGTCCTATGGATTATGCAATGATACTATTTTTGCGGCGACGCCGCCATGGGATGGAACGCTTGCTAAGTATTATACTGTTGCGAGTGATTACTGTTACAAGATTCCGGATCATATGGATATGGAAGAAGCGGCTATGGTGGAGCCCGTATCAGTAGCGGTGCAGATATGCAAAGTAGCTGATCTAAGGGCGAACCAGACGGTTGTGGTGTTTGGTGCTGGACCCATTGGGTTATTATCACAGGCGGTGGCTAAAGTATCAGGTGCGAGGAAAGTGATTGCTGTTGACATTTCGGCGGCGAGGTTGGAGTTTGCAAAGGGGTTTGCGGCAGATGGGACGTTCCTTCCGCCTAGGGCGGAGGAGGACGTGGATCCCATCGCACATTCGGAGAAGATTGCGAGTTTGATTAAGGAACAGTTTGAGTTGGGCGAGGGCGCTGACGTGGTGCTTGAGTGTACGGGCGCAGAGCCGTGTATTCAAGCGGGCATTAATGTTGCGAGGAAAGGTGCTACGTATGTCCAGGCGGGCATGGGCAAGGAGGCGAGTTGCAGTCCCTTTTCTACACATCCTACTGCCTTGATTAGTTCATTGCTGACCCGTTTCTGTGATTTTAGAACGTCGTTTTTCCAATCACAACTGCCTGCATTCGAGCTTTGACTATCAAAGGCTCGATTAGGTACTCCACTGGCTGCTACCCAAATGCCGTACATCTCGTAGCATCAGGGAAAGTGGACGTGAAGAAGTTGATCACCAATCGGTTCAAGTTTGAGGAGGCGGAGAAGGCTTTTGAACTGGTGAAGGCCGCGCAAGAAGGAGTGTTCAAAGTCGTCATCGAGGGTGTGCAGTAAATTAGGCAATCGCACATTGTTTTTGGACTTGAGCAAAATAAATATATCGTTGTAATTTGGTGTTTACCTTTGTTGATTGTTGGATGGTGAGGCGGAAAAGGTGCACCGTACACTGGGTAGACAGAGGAGACCTTACTCTTGACGTGTTCGGGGATGGTCTGCGGCCGTTTCCTAGCGGGGTGACCCTGATGATTGTGTTGGGGTGGGAAAGTGTTTGAACGTGTCCGCGTTGCGTGGAGTTCTTGTTGGCGCGGGTGTTTTATCAAGAAGAACTGGGAGCGCCTTTGTCTGGCATTTCAAATAATCTTCTAAATTACACCGGTTTCCCCCCCCCTTCTAGATCTTAAATAATTGAATCTTAATCTACATACACCATCCTACACTTCACAATGACGGCCACGAACGGAAATAGAGAACGCGTATCTATACGCGCACCTGACCCCCATCGAAGACAGCGTCTTCAAGATGTTCAGGTTGGACGGCAAGACTGTCATAATAACGGGAGGAGCGGGAGGCATTGGATACGAAGTCGCGAGGGGTCTGGCAGAGGCAGGCGCAAACGTAGGTCGAATCCTCCTTCCCTTCTCCCCTGTCGCGTCAAAAAGCTCACTGGTGTCTTTTGGCAGATCGTGATATGTACAACTTTTCAAAAACGGCGGACAAGCTCGCCGCCACCATATCCAAAGACTTCAACGTCAAGACCAAGACATATCAAGTCGCAGTGGAAACCTACGCCGCGGTCGAGAAGGCTGTCGCAGAGGTTGTGCAGGACTTTGGTCGTCTGGACATTATGATTGCGAACGCCGGTATCCCCACCAAAGCGGGTGGTTTGGATGATAAGGTTGAGGACTGGAACCGTGTGAGGGCTATCGACTTCGATGGTGCGTACTACTGTGCACGCGCTTCCGGGTTGGTGTTTAGGAAACAAGGCTGTAAGTCATTAACTTTTGATATAATCCACCCCAGGTGAAAATGACGAACTGACGTGCAATGCTCATCCAGATGGAAACTGCATCTTTACACAACTCCCAGACCCAAACACCCCGGGTGGACGTCACTCCGGGAAGCGCTATACTAGATTTTCCCGCATAAGAATCCCCTCAGACGCAAATCAATAACGTGTATGTATTGATATGGCCAAATGCAAATCCAAGCGAGGTCGATGTGCTCATGCCAGATGGGTTGTGGACGGGCTTTTTTCCGGATAATGGAGAGGGCTCACGGCAGACGATGGACGAACTAGTGGTGAAGGAGTTTTACCAATTGATATCCATGACCATGATAAATTTCACACTGATTCTAAACATGGAGGCACGACAACACTAAGCAACGCTGTGTGTTAGAGGCCATTTTCTAGGTTTCCCACAAAAATCCCAGGAAGAACAGTGCAATCAGAGATGTGTTCAAAATTCAAGATAAAGGAGAGGATTAGAAAGGAAAGGCGTCCTGAAGAGGAACAAACTATTCAGATTTCGTTATATCACCGCTTACAGCCTTTCTATCTGACCAATTTTGATACACAGAGACGGCAACTGTTGCCATGCTCGGTATCCATGTCGTCAGATGAGCACCTCCCACATTGCCGAAACGGCCTGAAGCTTCCCTATCCAGCCTAGCCCCCTGAACCAACTATATAATCAACCATCTCATTCCCACACTGATCCGCATTCTATTTTCTCTCCATATCTGGCAAAGCAAAAAAGACGAAAAATAATCTTCTCCATCTGATCTTTACATATCCAATCATGGTCTCGTTCCAAAAGTTCAACGAGGCATTCTGGTCTCTTGTCATGCCCTGGCAGATGCTATACATGTCTTTGGCCTACCTTCCCGGCACAATTTCCCATCTCTACAAAACTTCAGGTCTGACGGCTATCCTTTCTTGGAAGCGCGTTCAAGACGCGTGGTTTAGCAGATTCTGGTCCTTCTGGGGCCCACGCATTCGCATCGGTAGAGGACATTATATCGTCGCTTTGCTCGAGGGTCGTGTCACACAAGCACGCATTGGCAAAGATGTCGTTATGCCACCTGTCAATGGAACTGTTTTAGACATTGGCCCGGGTCGTGGCTATTGGGTGGATTTGTATGGTAAGACTGATGTCCCTGTGGGAAAGGAGGCTGTGAGCAGCAAGAAAGCGATTACAAAAGTTTACGGGGTCGAGCCGAATGCGGATTCTTGGCCTAGTCTGCGACAGAAGGTCAAAGATGCCGGGCTTGATGGTATTTACGAGATATTGCCGGTTGGCATTGAGGCGATCTCCGCGGCATCGCCGGACGGGACGGCTCATATTGAGAAAGGGAGTGTGGATTGTATTGTCTCGGTGCTCTGCTTGTGCAGTATTCCCGATCAGGAGAAGAACATCAAAGAATTATACGGATACTTGAAAGAAGGTGGGAGGTGGTATTTGTACGAGCACGTCGTTGCAAACAAATATTGGCCTATGAGACTGTATCAAGGTACGAATCCAGTGATTAGAAACTGAACTTCAACAATACTGACGATTTTGGTATTATAGCATTCGTCAACGTTTTTTGGCCATATGCATATGGGGGGTGTCAACTCTGTAAAGACACGAGGGGTAGTCTTGAGAACGCTGGCAAATGGTCAAAAATCGATATTGCCCAACCCCCTGAAGAGCAATGGCACTTTACGGTACCGCACATTTTCGGTACATTCACAAAATAGAATGTTCTCGCATACTCCAAGATTGTGCGGTTTCATCGTCCGTTTTGGGGCACACAAACACGCCTATTCCCCCTGTTACAAGCGCTATTGAGCGCACCAATAGCGTTGCTACAGATATCGGGGAACACTTCACATCTTATCTATCGGGCATACAGACAGAGATAGACTATGACTCAGAAATACATTCGCTACACATCACTAAGCGCCCATTCTTGATAGGAAAACAATTATCAGGTGACTAGTGAATGCCAAAACAACCAAGTGCTTACGGTCTTCGCGCGCTAAATACGCGTAGGGCAGCATTCAGAGCCACCACTACCGCGCTCTCGAACAAATAAACCCGAATATGACGAACGTGGAAGAACAACAATGGGAGTACGATAGCCGAACCCACAACATGCACCCTGTAGAACCACCAATATTTTCTACGACGAAAGAAAGCCGTAGAGGTAATCCCAATAGTGAGAAACACAGCAGCACTGATTACTCCCACTGCAATATTCAATTGCTGAACGAGTCGAAAAAAGATACCCATTTGGACAAAACGAGATCCGTAAAGGACCACATGGGCCGCGAAAAAGCCGATAATAATCTTACCAGTGACTTTGTGCAATGCCATATTCAAGCTGCGGGGACTCTTCCACAAGTAGTAAACAGGCGAGTACGGGTGCGGTACGGCGGCGAGAAGGTAGTGTATCGGTAATTGCGAAGCGGCAACCAATCCGAATCTCTTCGTAAGGTGCATGTAATCTGTACTCGTCAGTTTCCTATGCCGAAATTATTGGTGAGGTTTTGATGCCTACCAGGTGCGGTTTCGGCAATACACAAGAATCCCAGCCACGCAGTCCAGGTCAGTCCAAAGATCCATTGGCCGTAAGTCCCATACCCTCTCCCAACTGCTTTGCCCAATTTTGCACTTATGCTATTCGCAGAGTGAGATCCATTGTCCTTTGGGGAGGTTTTTGTGCGCTTGCTTGCCGGGTCCAAAGTCGCAAGATTGTACAGAAAAATTAGAAGATGAACTGTGAGCTGGGATATCTGTGCTATATTCGCATATCGATCCAAGTGAACGCGTCGATGCGCGTCCAGTTCGGGTGTTCTAGGAAGCTGTTTGTATCCGAGATAGTCCATGATAATTTGCCTTGAATCTTCGAGGTTGCTGCCAGCAATATATTAGCAAAATGAGCGAAACATGTTAGAAGCAAGGTGTTCACTATACATTCTGCTGTTGCCTGGCTATATTGTAACATACGTATCCTCATGGTGTCCAGGATTATTACCTTGGATTTCTAAGAGCTGTATTTTGGCTCTTACTAATTAATGCTTCCAGAAAGCTTACATCCGGGATCGACTCAAATTTACTGAGCTAATACATCTTAGGAAATGGGCTACCCAGATAAGTCTTGGAGACCCGATGGCCGCGCGGGAACTTCGTGGGGCCGCGCGGAATGATATCTGACAACAGGATTGATAGGATGGACATTATTAATCAACAATTCCTTTTCGTGGCAGAAGATGAGGCACAAATATTGATAGGTAACTGCTTAAGCAGTTGACCATATTGGGCACGTCATCGTTTCGATGGCAGAAGAAGGTTTACAGTAAGGAATCCTACGTATTTTCTGAGACATACAGCATGTGCTTATTAATGGATTCCCCGGAACAAATGTAAAAACTCTCGGTCAAGATGGCGATCTCAACAACACTGCATTCATTACAGAAATTCACCGGCGAAATGTGGATCAGACAGTGTAAACAATTTGATTGGACGCTTTCAAACATAGTATTTGGAACTATGATTCGCTGAATCCATCTTGATGTCTCTTGACCGGTATCTCTGGTGTCGATATAACATATAACTCTCATTAAAATATCATGTGTCACCATCAAAGCCTTGTAGCAGGGAAAAGAAGGCGAAATACTACGGCTTTATAACAGTCCATTGTTGACGCTCAAGCTACTCTGATATGAATAGGCAATCAGCCCAATACCAACCCCAACCCTAACCTATCTAGAACTTGACGTAGCCCTTCCCTTTGACAAAGGTCGCATGCCATGGAATTTCGCCTTGTCCGCTTGCGAGCTGAGCATAGAACTCGGCATGCGCATCGCCATCAAGCTTCATGCCCTTCATGCTGCCATCCTCATTACGCTCGTCGGCATAAAAAAAACTGTCGCACGTATGAGCCAATATTACATAGTCCTTAGAGAATGCTCGAACTCACCGGTATCCCAGCTTGGCATATTGATTATCTGCCATGCCGATGAAGTAGGAAGAAGCCGACTTGCCAACTCCCAGCGCCACCGTGAGCAGCATCGGGACAATTGCAACGTTCGACTTATTGCCTGTATAGATGAAGACCTTCCCGAGATCATTCTTGAGGGTCTCCCAGCCTTTGACAGCTTGCTGAGCCGCCGCGTACGCAGTGACGGTGTTGGTGTTGAGATTGTTGGCAAGGCTCCCGGCCGGGATAGAGAAAAGGTCGTCACCGACAGGTGGGGTCAACGCAGCAGCGTTGTAAACGACGACGTTGGGAGCGCTTTGGTATTCTGCCTTCACAGCATCAAAGACCTTCGAAATCGATGACGGGTCGGATAAGTCTGTTGGAATAGACAAATAACCCTCCGGCGTCCTTCCACCTGCGGCGTTGCGAGAAACGATAGCCACGGAATAACCTGTACTGGCAAACTGTTTGGCAACTGCAGCACCAACTCTAGGGCCAGAGCCAAGGATCAAAGCGACGGGCTTGGAAGACATGATTTTATAGTTTGGTCTGTGTAGATGAGAATATGATGACGATTGCTGCCGGAGATTCGCATATCGTGTTTCACGAGGCATAGATTGTTATTTATATTTCGATGCTGGGATGTATGGACTCTACTCAGAATAAAAATATAGCTTAGGCATTTGAGAGCTCATCTCATTACCAAAGACGGCACTGCCTTGCTTCGTACGAAGGTTGATCGCGCGCGGGGACAAGATCCCGTAACCCGCGCGGGTGCTCATGTCGTCAGACCAACAGGGAAATGTAGCCCATGCTTGAGACACACGCCGCAAAATCTGTGTCAATAGTTACCTCGTATCTGCATTTCCATACGCTCTCCATAATCTCCAATGCTTTTCGTGCGGCTCCAAAGAGTTGATGCGGAACCAGCGCGTCAGCCATCGCTCGGAAGCGATATTCCTCGTCAGATTCAGCCAGGCAACCAGCAAAACAGAAAGGCCATGCCACAGTCCTCAGTAGTTTGGGTTCCGGCATCTGTTCCAGTAGTGCTAATATTCGTGTCATGTTATTTCGAATTTCGAGGCTCGCAGGCTGCCAACCGGACACGGTAACCGAGAGATAAAGTAATGCGGCATGGGCCCACACTCGAGTGACAAATGCACTACAGCCGCCCGGCATAGGCGGCAATTGATCATTGAAAAATGCGAAAAAGCCGGGCGGGTTGGTATTGGGAATATTAGTTGTGGCTTCGAGGCGAGTAAGGTAACCGAGTAGACACTGCTTGATCACTGATGCGCGCGCGACCAGCTCCATCATGTCAAGCTGTCCGGCCTTCTTCATGGACTTTTTCCATGCGTCAAGCGCAGATATTTCACTAATCTGTAATAAGACCCAGTTCTCGCATCCCATAAAGTCTTCGAGATTCAGTGGCGATCTTGCTTCGGGGCTGTGGTCGTTTGCGAAGAGACATTGAGCATGGTACCTGGACAATCTAGGCGGTTCCGTCATGCAAGTACTGGAGATGATGTCGTCCACGATGAGAAGTGCGGAGTAGAATCGAAATGCTGCTTGATCGGTACTCCAGGCTCCACCACTTCGAGAATTTACAGTCCAGATTGGTCGGCCTATGCGACTTAGAAGACCACGCAATGTAGGTGACTCTTCGCGATCCGTAAGATTCTCTGCAATCCTAAAAGCCTCCTTGAAGAGAGCGATGGCTGCACCAAGATGCTGTTCACAGTTTTGAAAGTTCCCTACTGAGATTTCGAAGCGCTGCAGCTGTATTATACTCCCCATTATTCTGCAGACCTTCACCAACGAGTCTGCTGTGTTGGTTAACGTAACTTCCCGTAGATTGCGTTGCAGCATTGTGAAAGTTACACCCAACTGCTTCAAAAGCTTTTCCCAGGCAAGTGATTTGCATAAAGTTTTGTCGGAAATAGCTCCGTCGAGAGAAATGGACACAAAATATGTGCTCAAGCAAAGTGTGGTGTGCCACATAGCCTCACTGCCCACTACAAGCTCCATGATCCAACTGCGTCCACCCTCAAGTATTGGGGGCTTGTAGAATGGAAATAGAAATGGAAAGAAGTGGTCAAAGTAGACTAATACCGCGGATGTAGAGTCAGTTAATAAGTAGAGACGGTCCAGTGGGTGGAGGAGTCTGAACGCCAGGTTGTATGGCGTGTGAACAGTACATCTTATTTGGGAAATACTTACACATCATAAACCGGCGGTCGAGCTCTGAGTCTCCGGGTTGATCATCAGATGAATCGCGCTCAAGTAACCGATTTGATTTATTCCAGAAATCTTGATTGGCATTGCTCGATGACGGTTCGGCATTAGGTTCCGTATGCGCAGAAATCCAACTAGGAGCGGACTCTGAAAACGGCTCACCGCGGAACAGAGGGCTCATTCCGAACGCATTTTCTGCATCGCTTGAATCCGCAATTAGGGTAATGCCCCTGTCAGATGTAGAGGGAACAGGCTCCAAGGCATCTGTTAACACGGTCCCGCGGCGACGCGCCGCGGCGCTCTTGACCTCACGCTTGACCTCTTTTGCTTTCTCTTTCTGTCCGTTTCCGTTGTCCATCCATGATGGCTTTTGATTACCGAAATGACAAGTGATTTCCAGTGTCGAGCAGTTTCTGCACACTGGTCTTAACTCATCGCACCGCTTCTTCCTCACCTTGCACGTCCAGCAACCGTCGTGGCTCCTCATCACGATGAGTGAGTGGCTCCCAGCGCACGGCCGTGATGTTAGTCGGAGGTTGGTGTAGTTGGCAAAGGATATTATTTTGAGGGACTTAGCTTACGTGCAGCAGTAATGTTACATTAGTAAATTAAGTTAGTCCGTAGAGGGCCTCGAAGCTATCCTACTTTAGCAATCTTACGGTTTGTAACTATTGCCAGGATTGTTACAGAGCTATAAAACCGTTATCCCACTAACTTGATTCTGAAGACCACAAGTGCTATCAGTCTCTGAATCTTCATACTGCTGTCATGCCGGGATTTTCTCTCTCTTACCATCATATTAGCTGGGTAAATTGGTTGGAAAGATTAGTGGCTCTGGTCTCCTAGGTCTATATACATCAGCCGACAACTGTGACAATGTAACCAGTATCCTGGAACAATAACCAAAACTCCACGGCTGCTTGGTGCAGTGGTTGAGAGTGTTGAGTAACAACATCATTTTTCCCTAAATAACTATTTTCCAATGCATTGTTTTATTTCCGCGATGAAAGCGGGATAACCAAGAGTATAGAGCGATAATTATGGGGAAAGGAGTTTTGTAGGTATTCTACACCCCTGAGTGGAAGAAAAAAGAGAATAAAGCGGCGGGTGAGCTTAGGTCACTGCTATAGAAAAGCGCGGAAATGATACAACACATTCTCGTCTCGTTGATAGGCATGCTCAAAAATAAGTATTCGATGGTACCATCGCATCAATCTAGCTGAGTTTTTACCAATAAAGACAGGACAAGGCATAGACAGCGCTATCTAGCTTGCAAAATCAAACTCGGTCTAATGTCTAATATAAGGAAAGTAATGATTGTTCTGATGACAATTTCGCCGTCAGTCTACACCACCCAGGAACCCCTTCATCTGCAACGACAGCCGTCAAAAGACTCCAATGCCCGTGCAAGACATATACAGTAAAGGCTCCGAGTGCCGCGCAATCATTCCTTGTCGCTGACCTCCAAGCTGCCCTCACTGTGTGTGACCTCAGCGCCCAAGAACTGTTCCGGAACGGTGGGCGTAGCACTCTTCTTGGAGTCGACGAATTCATTGAACACCTTGTCATCCAAACTCGTAAGGCCTAGAAATCCTAAGGACCAAACGGTATGGTGGCTGGAAGACTGCTCAAGTCTCGCAAGGAAGTATACCATAGTAGGAGCAGGTTATCAGTAAGTTGTAAATGAGAGCAGAAATGTGCTATTATAACAGTAACTATCTATAGAAATGATACAGTAATCCTAGCCCTGCCTAACATATCCTGTCTGATATATACGTTCGCTCATCTATGAATCAAAGAATCATACGTAAATATTTCTGTGTGCGATATACATAAACATCGGAGGGTTTTCTTGTAACTGTAGAATGACTGTCAGAAGCTACGAAAATTTGACCACGACCATGGTGGTTGCATATGGCCAAGAAAACGAAGGGACCATTCACCTAAGAGTCCCACAACAAGATAAATCGCACTTGCACGAGGCTGTCGAACATTTTATTCCTTTCAATGCTCCGTACATTTGATATTGAACGATGACTTTCTCTCACTCCGTAGGGAACTATGGGTTTAGACAAGAATGCTTACCCGCCACCAACATCACTTTGAGTGAAGAGAACGCGACAAACCAGCTCCAAAGACGCTATTCAAAACCTAACGAAGAGGTACTACTTGTTACTACCTAGAGTAGTTTTCGATACCTCGATCGAGCTTTCCTCGTTCGACAGTATTGTTAACATTGGCTATATTACATCTAAAAAATATTGTTACAGCAACCGCAGGTGAGTGAGGGCCCGCATGGCTAATTTCGCGCATTATCTACCGGAACGTCTCCTTCGTGACCATCCTTCGCATCCTCGACAAATGGCACATCATGCTCGTTATTTTTGTCCCTACCACTCTGATCCATATCCTCAACGAGTGGTATATGGTCTTTCCCAATCTCTTCGAATGGATCCCCAGAGTCTTGTTTAGAAAGCACGACATTGCCGCGAACAATCCGTGGAGTGCTTCTTGAACCCGGCCCCTGTGACAGGGTTCGTTTGATGAGTGCTCCTCCCGTAGCCTTTTTCTCTTCTGTCCACGTTCCCAATCTTCTATCGACCACATCTCTCCACTCTATCAACTTTATCATATCCTGTTTGAAGAATTCCATGTTTATCACGAGTTGGTACGCCCTCCCAAGTTTCCCCGACTTGGCCGCAAAATATTCGTCCCTGATCGAATTGAGTAGGCTTAGGATGGTGTGATCGAAGTCGATACCACTATTGTCCATCTCCTGGAGAAGGTTGCAAATCAGTGAGTAGGATGCATTCTGCTTCCATGCAGCGCGGATTACTACTCTATAAAGTCCAGAAGTAGCACCGAGGGCGTATGAAGACCGCCCTTGTGATTTTAGAGATGGTAGGATGGAGAAGAGGAGTGGCGATGTAGGGAAATTTTTGTGCAACTGGTTTGCGGCTATCGATACAAGGCTTGGGTAGTTGGGGAAAAGGACTCTCGGATCTCTCGGTGAAGGATTAGGCACCGAAGGGTTGTAAGTGGCATTAGTGGGGGAGGTAGGAAAAGGACGACTGTCGGGGTTGACTGAGACCGGCGAATTGGCGTGTTTCTTCTCTTTCTTCTGTTTCCCCTGTTTCTTATAGGCGTCCAGCTCCAGGTTGGTGACAGGTTCAAACACCTCTTTTTCTAGTATTTGCCACAACTCTCGGTCTGTTTTTGCGTTCACCAACAAAGTCGTAATCCTGTCTTTCTCCGACCTCTGTATCGCCTTTAAGGTAGCCTGTTTCTGTTCGGCTAAGCGCTTCTCATTTATCTTTGCTTCGCTAATTTTGGGCTTCAAGATTTGCGCAGCGACCGTAGCAAGATTCGGCTTGGGCTTGGGCTTCTTAGGTGCCTTTTGTGGCGTCTTGGAAATTTGCAGCGGATCCACACGGCCTGCCAAAACATCATCGAACAAAGTATCTAGGCTATCATCTTTAAGCCCTTTTTCTGTGTTGTCGTAGGCAGGATCTTCCTCTGAAAACTCATCAAGCTCCCGTGGACCGCTCTTTGGCGCACTGAACTTCTTATATAGCCTCTCGAATGCCGCACGCTCAGACCCTGTTATGGTAGTGTTACGCGGGGGTTGCTGTGGCGCATCAGGAGACTGCAATTCGTCTTCAAAGGGAATGCCATCATGCCGATAAGGCGGTCGGGAGGATGCGTGACGGCGGCATTGTTGGAGGGTCGCAGTTTGGTAGAGAAACGGCACGAGGGATTTGGCGGGCGGCGGAAGACGGGGGCGAGATAATGCTCGATAACTACACCAGCATATCGACATTGGCGCACGGCACCACACTGAAGGTAGATGTATGCGGAGGCAGATGGAATGGAGCGTTGCAGCCGAAACAAGGTGGAAGGAAAAGTCGCGCTCTAAGCTCTCACACGAAGGCATCGGTAGACTAGTTAGCGTGGGTCCGAGCGTAAACACGATGCATCGCATCAACCCATCACCCACAACTCGAGTACTAGTCGATGACAGGCAAGAACGGCAAAGACGTATTTGATGATACCAATGTATGCTATAGTACAATTCAAACGCAACATTTGCACATCAGGTCCGTTGCCTCCATCCAAATATCTTCACTCGTCTACTGCTGGTCTCGCCACTTACAGTGTCTCCCACCCCCCTGTATTCATTTCACCTTCTAATCGCCTTGCGATTAGGCTTGGAACTCCTCCCTCAAGCCACACCTTCCTTAAAAGAGCGTCGTATCTCTTCTGATTCAGAAACAATTGATGGTTTCGCCGGAGTGTAGGATCTACTTCCCCGTGCTTGTCCAAGTACGGTGCTACAGTCCACGCACCGTGATCCTGGTTCAGGAAGAGGACCATACATTTCCGGATGTTGATGAAAAGGCCAATGTTGCCACCGCACTTGGCTTGATGCTGGTTGAGACCGCCTCGGTGCTTATCCTTCATGCAACAAACACCTTGGCTACATAGGATTTCGCCGCAATGGAGGCACAAAGAAGGGTCAGTGAGTTCTTTCCCAGTCGTGGGGCATTTGCGCCGGGTGGCTTCATCTGTGAGTACATCGTAATTCTTCGGAAGCCCAACAAGCTCAAAAATGGCCGGGTGAGACAACGAGACAAGCGATGGGAGATGCTTGCCTTCTCGGAACCAAACCCAGTGTCTGATCCACCCGCCCACCACTGATCTAAGAGTCTTCCCGCTTTCTGATTCACTCGAGAAAGATGCAAACATATCGTGTAGAGATGGTAGTCTTAATAGTGATGATAATCGATCAAGCTCAGGCTCATCCACCTGATCGAATGGGACATTGGGTAGCTCTACGCCATAGCGAACGTGCATTAGTATTGCAGCCTTGCGAACAAACGGCAGCGCATAAGTCGAAGCCATGGTGTAAATAAAGAAGAGAAACTTCGGGTTCTTGAACCGGTCAGGTATAGGCATATCTTGAACGGCCAACGAAGTCTGAGAAATGCCTGAGCGAGCAACATTGAATATGAGACATACAAAGCCGAGCATGTTGTCCAGTTGCTCTGCGCTAAATGTGCCAAATTTGACCTTTTCTTCGTTGATAAAGCGTTCGAGAGTCGCACTTTGCCCCTCTCCCCCATCACTTGCGAAAGCAATGACAACTCGTACCATCTCTGCCAAGTAGCAGAGACGGAGTATATGGTGAATATCCAGGTTGAGGGCTGGGACCACGCAAACCGCACTCTCGCAAAGGAAGTTAAACGAATCCCGCAGGAGTAATGGCTCAATATTCTTCAGATCGTAGGGCAAGCTTTCCGGATCAAAGATGTTGGGATGCCCAATGAACAATTGGTGAAGTTGCTGAACTTGCGTGTGCAAGTATTCATCCATCGTCTTGTTTGACGCTTGGTTTCGCAGACTGCCTACCGCAAGATAGGATGAAATCGTCTCCGAGTAAATCCGCAAATGCGTTAGCGCTTGGGGTGAAATTCGCTCAAGCAAATTGCCTCTCATTGAATCTCTCTGTACTCCACGCTGGGCAATCTCAACGGCAGATATTGAGAATCCGAGAGCTTGGGCAAGAGCATCAGTGTGGGTCAAATCCTCCAGGGAAGCCGATCCCAATGTGCGGGGGTATTGAAAAGAAGATGGTATTCCATTTGCACGAAATGTGTCCCGCACACGTTCATAGGCCTTTACTAACTCTAGCATGAAATAGTTCTGTGTAGTGCTGGGGTTCATCTCAGATGAAACTACAATTGGCTCACGCGGGTCATCGTTCGACAAGGGCATTAATGTCGGAAGCTGGAGGCGAGGTACCACTGATGTCTGGGGCGTGGGTACCGTAGCGAAGGTTGACTTGGTAATCTCCGATAATCGGCTAGCTACAGGTTGAATAAAATCATGGCTGCCATATTGGAATAATGCTTCCTGTTGACGGGCACGGCTTGCAGACTCATCACCAGTAGCCGCTCCTTCCAGGCCTTGATCAAGTTTTGAAATATCCATGGCAAGCTGGGAGGTTATCCAACTGTCGAAGGAAGTACTTGTTTCCAAAGCTCCAGGATAAGAGACCTTCTTCCCTTTCCAGATGATTGGTAAGAAGAGATTCCCAAGGGCTTTACACAATGGGCATTGGAACTCTTTGTATTCCGGACGCTCGGGATGATCGCGGGAAATCTGACTAACATGTCGTCGCTGTAAATTTTGCAAATACACTTCAAAACAGTGATAGTGCATGATGTGCCCACAACCGGATGAGATAGGTCCTGTCTTGACTTGATGTCGAGGGAATCCTTTGCCTAACTCCTGTCGTTCGATCACTACTTTATGCCCGGACGATGAGATCTTTTCTACGGTGCGCCGGTTTTTGCCGGATACCCCAAATGGTCGGAGATCATCTGCAGAGCGGTCAAGACTAGTGGGGGTTTCAGTGACCTCAGATACCCAATCTTCGTCTTGAAGGTCTGTTTGGCGAAGCATATTCCCCGGCGAGACATAGCCAAAACATCCAAACAATCGTTGGTCGTCTGTCTCTTCTGTGCACATGATACACTTTTCGGATGGATATTTTTCAATCTTCTCTTGTTCCACCAACGATGTACCTGATTCGTCCTCCAGATCACTAAGATCCTCTCCCCAATCGAAATTCTGGTTTGCCAGGAATTGGCCTTGCTGTTCTTTGAAAGAAGCCATAACGCGTGCCTGTCTCTCTAATGCCTGCTTCTTCTTTAGTTCCTTCTCTTGTAAAGTGACTGTAGCCGGTGACGCAGCATCCAATCTCTCGGTGGGCATTCTAATCGACATTGTTGCGATAGTGAATGTGGCCTTTTGACGTTGTTTGAGGCGCTGAAGTATTAGCCTTATTTTGGGCTCGCAGGACTGAAACTGTTCTTTCTCCGACAAAGTTTTTAATAGAGATAGAATGGTAGGATGTTCAGGTAAACCGAAGCTCGCATGTTTGACAAGAACTGCAGTAGCGAACGATTCTGGGCCGTGTTGAGCCCACCCGTGATTGTCTGACTTGTCTTCTAAAACCGCCACAAGGAGCAACTGAAGAACAGTCTGTACATATGTCTCAACACGAGTAGCAGGAACTTCGGGCGTGGTGGTTCGATACATCAACCCGTAGCCTAGTAAGTAATAGACGATTTGTGTGAAGATGGCCCGTCGAGTGAAGTCAGAAAGACGCTTGAACAACCCTGAAGGGATGGGTCTAAGCTGAGGTTCAAAAACAATGTCTGCAGCTCGTTTCCCTGTTTTCTTCGCCATGTAATTTTTGTAAATGGTCTCTGCCTCCTCACGTTGATTGCGTGTATACTGATGGGTGTAAGGATCGACCAACTCAATATACTGTTCTTTCAACTCAAATGTCCCAGAATCAGAGAGACCCTCAGGTGGTCTGAAGTTTGTCATCTCCTCTAGAATATCTGGAAACTCATCGGCCTTTTGATGCTTTTCCGACAACTTAGCAGTCATGTCCGAGTATGACAATGGCTTGAAACAAAGAACGTGAGCGATGTCTCTTCGCATGGCTATGATGTGTGGATTGGAGTCGTTTTCGATAGGTATGAGTGAGTTACGCTCACTAAGCAGTATGATGAGAAGATGGACAAAATCTTCTACCACATCGACCATTTGCGTATCCTCAAAACCATGATATTCGGAATCGTATTTGCCACTGATCCAAGGCAGTATACCGAATCGATCGACCATAGAAGCTAGAAAAGTCGACGAGTCGCACAAAACCAATCCTGCTTGGAGAAGAAAGATGTCTCGTAGATAGGATACATCCCGTTGAGAGATGTTACGGTACTGTATCATCTGGTGCTTGAGAGTGACTCCATTCCTAATCCAAATTCCCGCTCTCATTTGTGCAAGCCATGCGCAGACTCTAAGGGGAAAATCAAACATAGCCAAGAGGTATTCGTCGGGCTGATACTCTGGTATGGTCACTGATGTGATATTCAAGCCTTCCTGAAGCTCGCGCTGAGAAAAGTGTAGTAGGCTTGCTACATGATCACGAGGCATGCTTCGCGCGCGATCGAGGAGCCAGGATACAGTGTAATGTAGAGCATGATGGAAGCTCATGGGTTCCTTCGCCACAACATAGTCGACAATGCGATAGCGAGAACCCCTGCCCGTCAAAGGGTCAGTATCAAACTCCATGACATCGATAGTCTTAAACTGTGTTTCCGCTTTCAACTCCGCCTGCTCGAACCGTTTACGTTCGACACCCAAAGAGTTGATAATGGCAACCTTCACGGCGGCTTTGATCGCTCGGTTGATGCTAGTCGGATCCTCGTCTCGATTCCAGACGAAAGCCTCGGAGAATTGTCTGCATAGCCTATTGATCTCCCGCGTGATCAAAGACGCACTGATCCAGGTTTCGGTTTCATACTCGAGGTGTTCGCCAACAGCACGTACGTTAGGGCAGATGCCTTGGTGTAACTTGACGAGATCCAAGAATTGTAAAAGATATCGCTCTTCTTCCCGAATCCTCTCTTGAACATGTGCAGACCCAAGGAGATACTTCATATCCTGGAAGAAATGATACATACGTCGGTTTGTTACAGCTCCTTGTTCAAACGCCAAAGTGGCATGAGCCTCCACGTTCCAGGGGTATCCGACTTGGCGTGTTGTCAAGAAGGTATACAAAATAGCCATGAGATTTGTGAGAAAATTCCCGCGTTCCACAATCTCGTAGGTGATGGATGGCGTTGTAAGCATCTGCAGGGATAGATTGATGATTGAATGATCTGGCTCTCGATCTGCGATAAGGTAGAGTTGTGCAAGTGCGGTGTAAACGCCGGCAAATCGCAAGCTTAGTAAACGCTTGAATTGGGGTATGGCAACAACAGTACTGATGAAGACATCCCGCACACCAATTCGAAGCTGCTTCCACATCCGAAGATCATAAAGGATCAGATGGTCGAGTCTTAGGCGCTGCCAAAGATCTTCATGGGCAGGTGTACCCGGCTTTTTCCCATAACTTATAGGCTTCTCAAGCCAATACTGCGGTGGTCGAGCCTGGCGCAATGGCAACGATATTGTCCTAGGGGTTTCAGGTACTTGTAAAGATGGTTCCACGTGGCTCAAAGCAGGGGCGGCGGCCATGGGTTCACTGTCTGAATCAACCGGGGTGAGATTTTGTGTGTTTTGTTGTCGGTCTACAATAGGAGCGGTTCGAGGGATGTTTGCAGGTGTTGTGATAATGACTTCCAATGTCTCATCTGCCTCCATGGTGATATCACCATCGGGATCTTGCGCAAGAAAGTCGTCAAGATCCATACCTTCACCACCATCACCGGTGTCACCAGCACTTTCTTCCTCGTCCGCATCAGCATCTGAAGCCGCTGTATCTGCATTCGCAGTCGTGGCAGTCTCACGTTGACGACGCATTCGCGCTAGTTGCGCACGACGCTGCTGGGTCAGATAGCGATAGTAGAAACTCTCCATATCCGGATCCCTATCCTCCATTTCGTGATCATCAAGTCCATTTCTCCCAATACCAATATTCGATGCTTCACTACCGACTCGCCATGGTTTGAGCAGTTCTTCGCACACGATGCGCCGTAGTATCTGAGCATCATCGCCCACACTAGAGCCAGCGATATCTGAAATCCAGTCCACGATGGCTCCGGCCATCTGTTCGCGAAAGGTATCTCGCGCTGAGCGGATGGTGACTGTCAATTTAATGTCTTCGATAATCTTGGCCATACGGAGGAGATCTTTGATATTGCTCCGGGTCACTATAGTGGCCCGTCCAACGTCATTAACCTCGTGGGCTTTGGCTAACCCGAAGGCCATCTTTTGTTTACAGGCGCGGGCAACTTGATCCTGGACATCGTGAACAGTATGCTTCTCGTCGTTCCACAAGACGAGGCAGAATTTCTGCTCTTCATCTGCCTGGTCGCCAGGTCCATACCACTTAGACGTCAGACGTGATGACTGCTCATCCTGCAAGATAGATTCTTCTGTTTTGGGGAGACGAAGCTGCTCGGGTGAGCATGAAAATACGTCGATTAGGTAGTCCAGCGCCCGAGAAATCGTCATACGAATGCTTTCCACGAGGTCTTCCGGTAATGAGGGATCTGCTTTTGCCTTGCCAGTAGTACCAGTTTCAGAAGAGGCAGAAGCTGAATGTATGGTGCAGTGAAGGGGGCGGATCCAAGCCTCGTCATCTCCGCAGTCGCAACAGCCAGAGTTACCGGGTGAAATGCTAACAAAAACCTGGTGACCTTCATGATCGGAGGCATCAAAGCACCGAGCACACAACACGCAAGTATCGTCATTGGTGCAGGTCTTGCACCGATAGGTGGCCACGCCACTCTTGAAAATATGCCCACATGGCTTCCCTCGTGCTGCTTCTGTGTATTCGGCACCTTCTACTGCTCCTTGGGCATCGCGTAAGCTCCAGGTAATGTCGGGGTCGGTGGGCGGGCCGTTTGGGAAGAAAAGAGGGAGATGTTCGGGGCGGCCAGCGAGGGAACGGAATAGGATTTGATATAGTTCCCGCGTCGCATTTTGGGTATAAGCATAGTCGTGTCTCCGTGGAAGTTCGCGCAGGTCATGGCATAGCACTTGCTCCAACTGTGATACGAGCATAGCGAACGGCGGAATCGAGGTGGGATGGGAGTGGGGTTAGAGGTACGGGTACGGGAGCGAGTCGGGTGTCGACTACAACGGCGGGTGCGGGTAGGGTAAAGGACGTGGACCGGCCACTATTAGACAGTATGTGAGTCTTGTGTGGCCGTAGCAGTGGCAGTGGTGGGTTGTGTTGTGTTGTGATTGTACTGGTCGATGGGTAGGAGTGGGATAATGACATAGCCAGACGCCAAGCCAATGATGTCTAAAGTTCTTTCCTACGCTTCTACCCACCGTATGAGTAGCGACTACTCATCACTCGATGGTGAGAGACAGGAATATGTGAGCGAATGAATGTTTTCGATCCATACGAAAAAGACGATGCAACAGTGTTGGGTTCAGTCGAATGAATTCATCTCAGCAGGTCATAGGGTTGCATTGGAATTCGGCATTCACGGTATGCACGCCGCTCGCCACCGCGGTTGAAAGAAGAGATGAGAAAAGCATCACCAAACAGATAGGCTTCACTGAGTAAAAATCCGCACTAGTGTTCATTCCTCGTGGTGATAGAGGGGCCAAGCCTGGAAACTGTTGTGGAACGTTGGCTGCTGCGAAGCAGCCGTGGAAGATATTCATGATTCAACGTTCAATACGGTAATACACAATTGTACATTGTTGTTTTTTCACGAAAAGAAAACCAGTGAAGAAATCTGAAACTCTATTCACTACCACTCAAACCACTCGCAAAGTCTGGCGCTTATTCGTCGTCATCGGCTTTGTTCATGTATGCCGACTTGATATCCTTCCATTGCCGCTTTTCATCTGTTAGCCTGTATTTCCCAAGTTTCGCGCGCCTCAGATACATACGCCCTTGTTGACAGTGTCCCAGATCTTGTCCGATGAGGTATCAAAGGCCCTGTTGCCGCAGTCAATATCCCCCGAATTCTCAAGTATTCAACGTGTCGGAACTCTTCGGAGCACGTACAGTTGGATAGCAAAGGCGCTGCCGAAGACGGTAGCCAACATGGCAGTGTTGCTTCGGAAAAAGGTGCTGCATTCGTCGGTTAGTAACGCTTGACAGAAGGGGCTGCGCGAGGGGAGGCTTGCTTGTAGACGAAGGAGGTGAGCTGGCATAGGAGTTAGCAGGGTCATCGCGGCGCAGGGAGAGGATCAATTGGCTTACACCGGCCATTTTGAGTGGATTTCGAGGGAGGTGGAAGCGGAGAAGGGCGATGTGCTCACAGAGTCGCTGGGTGGTGTCGTGTTGATGAAGAAGCTCAGGTTCGACATGTTCGCCAAGATGCCCCGATTGCGCACGCTGTGATTGGCTAGCCAGGGGTCTGGTTTCGTGGCCGCCTGCAGAACAATCCGCCCGCATCATCCCACTTCCGTTTGTCTTTTACCTGAGATTTTCCAGCGACTCTGCCGCCAGCGTCTGAAAAACTGCAACGTCTATATACTCATTCACTCAAAATCTACTCTTTATACAATACTTCCTGCGCCTTTTCACCACCAAATTGCTGTCAGCAAAGCGACTCCACTCCAGGGCAACCGTCCCGCAACATAAGCAAAATGCCTACAGTCGAGACTCCCGCCGTCTCTAGGTCTGGTATAACCACCTCTGCGACGGGTGAGCGCCACATTCCAGCCTCGACTCGCGCCGACGGATCGATCCGGAAAGAGATCAAGGTCCGCCCAGGCTACCGTCCCCCCGAAGATGTTGAAGTCTACAAAAACCGCACCGCCGAAGGTTGGAAAAATCGAGGCAAGGGTGGAGTTCCTGGTGCCGAAGGTCTGAAATCTGAAGTCGACCCCGCCAAAACCGCCGCCGCCAACAAGAACGCCAAACGAAGGGAGGCGAGAAAGAAAGCCGCTGCCACCGCAGAGAGCAAGGAAGAAGAGCCCGTCGCAGACGCTCAGCTCAAACCTGAGGAAGAGAAGAAGCCTGTCGATCCCGAGGCGGAGAAGGAGAAGGAGGCAAAAAAGTTGACCAAGAAGTTGCGACAAGCCCGAGAGCTCAAGGACAAGAAGGAGAAAGGCGATGTTCTGCTGCCGGAGCAATTTGAAAAGGTGATTAAGATCAATGAGTTGATCCGGCAGCTGGATAATCTGGGCTTCGATGCGCAAGGCGAGAAGAAAATGACTGAAACTTGAATTATAGGAAAGAGCTGAGCTTCAAGCCCAACGCCATAACGATCAACTCCAGAAGGGAATCATCAAGGAGGAAACGGCAACTGACGACCAGGACCCTCCACGTCCCCAGTGCCGACCAATGTGAAGACACCACCGACACGCACTGCTTCAGCAGATGCTTCCATCTTCATTTTGTGGAATTCCGGCTTGCGTCATGCTCTGGATTTCGCCAGGTTTCTTACTTCGCACTACCTTGGGGTTGTGCAGGTCCTCCATACGAAACTAAGCCTGCATATGTACCAAGCGCAGAAGATTAACCGTGCCATCGTGTTTCAGGAATGGCACAATTGTCTACATCATACACTCGATGCCTATTCTGGTCCTATCCATTGGGATTTAACAGGAGAGGTTTTATCCTGTCATGTACCAGGTCTTCCCTACTCACATGTTTTCAATTCTTCGTGTACATATTGAGGGTCGATCACCCTAGGGCAAGCCTACATGTCAACATGTCAAATAATCATGGTTTCTGTTCTCTCTGCATAAGTCGTGATGCCACTTGTTCATCTCCTTCGCTATCCATGTATCTTTGCATGTTTAGTTTCGCTCAAAGCTGCACCAAGGTCTTCATGACTGAGATGCCCATCCATTCGGCGAAGTTGCCCTTGGTTAATCACCTACCGAGACTGGCTAACCCTAACCCCTCGCTGCCCACTTTACCGGCGCATATAAAACCATTTTCCCAAGCTCCAACTCATTCAAAATAGTATGTATACCAAGTTCAGAAGCATCTCCTCAACACCTTGCATCCACCCTCACCATAACACAAGGTTTGGACAAAGTATCGTACAACCCAAACTCATTCACAGTCCTCAAACAAATCTCCTCCAATCTGACCTTCACCATCACCCTTCCCGCCTCCTTCCCCGTCCCACCAGCAAACGGCGACGACCGCTTCTCCTGCTCGATTACATTCGCCAACTTCCCCAGAAACCCCCTCTTCGAGACTGCTCGTGGCGTGTCTGCAGCTGACGAAGGTGCTGTCTGGGTAGAAGAGACAGCAGCCGTAGCAGCAGCGGCATTCAACTTCCCCCTCAACCTCTCCTCCATATCCTGGATCACGCCCGGCGCCCGCCAAAACTCAGTCTTGTTCATTTGACCCTCTAGTTGCACCAACTTGGGCACTTCGTCGGAACTGAACCCGATGATTTCGATCTTTTTCTCCGCATCATCATCGTTATCGAAGCTGAATTCGCTTTTTTCCTTGGACTTGGTGGGGAGCGAAACATCAGAGGGCAGGAGAGCGATGTTTGTTTCGGAAATGCCGTAGGCGGCTTGTTGTTCGACGAGGGGCAGAATGTGCGAGTCAATGACGGTAAGGATGTGGGTTGTGCGGACCGTGGTTAGGTGGTTGACGAGATTTTGGTGACGTGGTTGTGCTGTTGATGAAGTGATGGATTCAGAGTATGATGGTGGAAAGGCTTCCTTTTCTGGACCGGACATGGTTGCAGTGTTGGGTTGGGGTGTGAGAGAGGGGTGGTGGATCTGACTGAACGAATAGGTATCGATTTTCTCGTATATCTTCGGAGTTACTTCGCGGTTTCGACGAAGACGAAAGGTGTTAACAGTAAGGCTATTCGCGGTGTACCAATTCGGTCTTGGCCGGTGAGTGATATTCCCTAAGGTTGAATACTCAGACGCGCCGCAGGATGTCTCTTAATAATCTGATATTGAACAATCAATAAGCAAGTCACATCCCCAACAGGGCGTCCCTTTCTTCGTACGACTCAATGACTATCACTATGTGATTAGCGAGATATAGTAGCAGTAGAAAGTCTGCCTGGGGCACAGCCTCGTATAGGCAATGCGCTAGCTTGCCACTCTACGGCTCGGGCTCTCAGATGACAGTGAAGGGTGTGCTTAAGAAAATGGTCAACTATACCTAATGTACTATACAGCCTCTTAGTATTATATTTTAATCGTTACTTAGAACCTCTTGTGGCCTTAAAAAAAACAGGATAAGTGAGGCTTGTGTAAGTGCAACTTATTCTGTCTCGTGGGAGGTGGTAGTTGTAAGACAACGTGACCTATCCGAGTTCCGAACATGCAAGGTTATGGCAAAATGCGCAGTAGCGATGGGGCGAACTGGGCTTGGAAAGTGTGGCGATTTTGGTAAACTTCCGGGACTGAAGTTGATATTAGGGAATGTGGAATAAAGAACGTAAAATTGGGAATGGGCGATGTGAGCTACTTTGTTCGAACGGGTCAGGTCAAGTGGCTGAGTGAACCGTTGGTCTGATCATTCCTGATGCCTGATAGGGCTGAGTCTTATACCTAAAGGTTTTCAATGTTACCTATTGCAGTCACCATTCCTAACACGTCTTCCTCTCACAAAACAGCGAAAGTTACACCCCAGCAAGCGTTACTTAGTATATATTTTGGCCTTAACAGTATCCAAATGCCAATAAAAATATGATATGGAGGTTGTGTAGTCTGTTAGGCAAGCACTGAGGTTGGCTGTTTTCCTCTTAGGTGCAATCAATGATTCCTACATGAAGTTTTTAATAGTCTTCCTACGTGTTGGTAACCAAAATAATAGTCCAGAAAGTCATGCCTGAGACCCCAACTGCGGGTCGTACATAAGATCCATATTGAGTCAACGCACCGTATTAACGGTCATGATTCGATCACATGAGCATTCCAGGTGTGGCAGTGCGCCTGTTAAAGGCGCCCGTACGATTCGAGTAAGCCTAATATTCTGACGCCATACCGGCCCAGGAATAGCGCATGAACCGTGCATTCACTTATCCGAACCACATCTTCCGCTTCTGCTTCACCGGAGTGCCGAGCTTGCCGTGATTTTGGAACGAATGCATGTCCTTGAAATCGAGACATATACAAACGATGAATTTGGGGTTGTATATAAAGAGGGCGTGGGTACCCTGTTCTTTAGCCTGAATTATGAACATATCGCGCGCAACTTCACATCTTACGCCATTGAATCTGCAAGTCATTGAATAGTCCCGTTTTGGAACATTAGAACTATTTCTCAGCCTTGCTATTAGCTTCAGGGCCAGCCAACGAATTATATTCCATCTTTATCTCCGCTATATACTTTACCGCCGTTGAGGGATTTTGTCGAATCTCTTTCACTCTTCAGAACACAGCCTATCACCTTCGATAAACCAGCCCAAAGTTTGGGAACAGGGCGCAGTACCACCTAGCCCCATCTTTGGAACAAGTACAAAAAGGCTTGAGCTTCCGCACAACTCAATATAAAAGTCCACCTTCTTGGACTTCCCTTTTACATACACATCCAACCTCACAACAACCTCACAACCTCACAACCAACAACAACAACCTCAAACCGTCACCATGGGCATCTGGTACCATGTCGCAGAACCAAATTCCTACCTCGTAATCACGGGTGTAGGAATCGAAAAGGTTCTCATTAAGAAGAAGGCATTCGTTTATCCTTTTCAAAAAGTCTCAAAGATCAGCATCACGCCTTTCGACTTCTCCATGGCGCTTCAAGCCATGACGGTCGAGAAGCTTAAGTTTTCTCTCCCAGCAGTCTTTACTATCGGTCCTGCCGATACTCGTGAAGCACTTGAGAAGTACGCTGTGCTTCTTACCGGCGAGTCTGATGGACGACCCACGGCACCAGCTAACAAGGGTGCTGTCACTGTAGCTGCAGGGAGAAACCATGTTCAGGATATTGTCAAAGGGATCATCGAGGGTGAGACTAGGAGCATCGTTTCGACAATGACCATGGAGGAGCTGTTCCGCGAACGCAAGGTATTCAAGGATAAGGTCATCCAGCAAGTGCAGTCTGAACTTGACCAGTTCGGCCTTTGTACGTATTTCCCCTCCCTTTTCTTCTAAGATAACCCCACTAATACTTATACAGGCATCTACAACGCCAACGTGAAGGAACTTCAAGATACCCCCGGATCCGAGTACTTCGCCTTCCTTTCCCGCAAGGCGCACGAGGGCGCCCTCAATCAAGCCAAAGTCGATGTGGCCGACGCTCGTATGCGCGGTGAAGTTGGTGAAGCTGAAAAGCAAGGCAAAACCAAGCAAGAAGTCGCAAAGATCCACGCCGCAACCGCAGTTCTCGAAACTGAGCGCAAAGCCGAAAAGGCCGCGGCCGATGCAAAGCTCACAGACAAGGAAATTCTCATTTCCAAGGACCTGAACCTCGCACGGATCAACGCAAAGCGCGAGGCTGAGCGCCGCGATGCGGAACTCAACACCGAAGTCGAGAAGAAGAAGGCACTGATGGAACTTGAACGTCTGCGCGCCACAACCGTCACCCAAGCTACCATCGCCAAGGAATCCTCGCAGCAGCGCGCCGATGCGGAGCTGTACTCTGAGCAGAAGCTCGCAGAGGGTAAAAAATATGCGGAGGAAGCCGACGCCGAAGCCGCCGCATTCCGCAAGGTCAAGGAAGCAGAAGCAAACTTCCAGGCCAAAGAACGCGAGGCAGAAGCCGATTACGTCGTCTCGAAGCGTGCGGCCGAGGCAGAGTACTTCCGCCGCGAGCGCGAGGCCGAAGCCAAGCACCGCGAAGCAGAAGGTCTATCCGCCATGGCGAAGGCGTACGGTGATCTCGCAGATGTACTCGGTGGGCCGCAGGGTCTCATGCAGTACCTCATGCTCACCAACGGCACGTACGAGACCCTCGCGAATGCCAATGCCAGGGCGATCCATGGCCTCCAGCCGAAGATCAATGTGTGGAACACGGGCGCTGCGGGTGCGGATGGTGCTGCGGCAGACCCATCGGCACCGATTCGTAACCTTTTTCAGAGCTTGCCGCCGCTGCTGAGCACGATTCACGATCAGACGGGTATGCAGCCTCCAACTTGGCTGGCGCAGATGCCGCCGCAGCAGCAGGAGGAGAAGAAGGTGAGGACGTTGAGGAATGGGAGTGATGCTTAAGAAACGATGAAGACCGTCCTTTGTCACCAGGAGAACGATGTTTTTCTTCTCATTTTTCCTTTGTTTGAATATTTTGTTTTGTATAGACTGCGAGTGGATTGATACCCGGATTTTGTTTTTTTTTTGCATTGGGCGGATATCTCTCCTCTCGTAAGAACCCCGTCCTCTTTTCATTTGTTTATATCTGGTCCCGATGCCAGATTCTCGAAACCACCATCGCTGGCTTCTCAGTAGGGCGGCACCTTACCTCTTTCCCACCCTGTCGTGTACTTGGATCTGATTGGAAACCCAAATCGTGTTTGTACCACCACCAAATTGAATCATAAAGTATCTCATATAGTTTGAGACAATTAAAATAAAAACATTAAATACAAGATTGCCTCAATAAATGAATGATCTCCTGTTTTCTCTTCAGCCTGTATGAAGAATCAGAAGGGCTTGCTTGTACTTGGTAAAGCTTCACTCAGCCCTCTAGTCCTCGGACGTTCAACCTTTTGTCCTAAACAGATAAACATAACGATCAAGCATGCAGCATTTACCACATTTGGTCTATGAAATCTCCGGAAACATCTATTTCCGCTGCACGTTCAGCTACTTCGCGTGAGAAAGTAGTCTCACAATAGTTCCGTGGTAGAAAGCACCTGTTTTTTTATCTATCTTTTGCTACCTAATTTGAAAAACGCTCCTTGTTTCTCGCTTCATGCCCGTGCATGCCAAGTCAACCAAAAGGCGAATGCGGTTGGTATACATGGGTCTCTCACGTCAGACGGAAAAAAATCTCCAAATCGGGCATAGACGGTCTGCTGATGATAGTTTTGCGATGGGGCAGTAGCTCTAGAGCTTAGAGGGCATATATACAAGTATGTATATATACATAGGTCTTTTGGGTTCTTCTCAAAGATACTCATTGAGCTCTATATTCCCTTTCATCTTTCCGGCTTTTTGCCTTTGTCTTTCTCTATTCTTTTTCTTGTGAGAACTTCTCCGTCCGTTCATTTCTAGACTGCTCTGTTTTCTTAGATCAATTGCACCGTTAAGATTGTTGCATTTACACCATCTTTTCAAACATCTGAGGCAGGAACCATGTTCGGCCTTTTACCAGTACGTCCTCCGCAGCGAAGTACATTCAAATAACAACTTACCAATTCTTCCTCATAGTTACTCACTGTCGTCACCTTGCACCTGGCTTCCGGAACCTGGGCCCAGTATTCCAAGATCACGCCATGCGCGAAAGGTTCTGGCAACGAAAGCAACGGATGCTCTCAGTGCAGCTCAGACAAAGCTATCGAAGTAACTCCTTGGGAGAACGCGACCTACGTGAAAGACTTCCACCTGGAGAAAGCTGCGTCTAGAAACGGAGGGGGATACAACGTGTGGTGGAGCGTCGAACAACCCGCTGAAGGCTGCCGCATTCTCCTATTTGATCCGTTCAATTCCGACAAGGGGAACCTCAATTCCGGCGTTCCCGGCAACATCGTTCTGTCCACTGCTCATTCTGGGTGTTATACTGCACACGTGGGCTCTCGCGGTATCTCAGCAGGAGCTTGCTGCTGGGACGATTGTCGTGTGATCGGTGCCGTTCCAGACACTGTTGCACCGAAGACGGAGAGGAAGAAGCGTGAAGCAAAACCCCAGTTCAACGTCTTGAAAGTATTGAATGAAGCGACCGCCAAGTGTGAAGAGTATTGGGCGTTAATGGGGGACAAGGCCAACACGTGTTCAGAACCCAAAGCCAGCGGTTTCACTTATACAAAGAGCGGAAAGCAGCAGACAGATGGAGCCATTCTCAAGTGCGATCACCAAGGGTGTAGTATCACACCATCAATTACAATGTCTGCGTCAACCACCATCACCAACGAAAAAACGGTCGAGGAACATCAAGGCACCAGCGTTTCCGTAGGCGTTGAGGTCGGCGCGAGCTTTTTGATCGGTCCCTCTATTTCCACAAGCACCGAAATCAATCATGAATGGTCCAAGACAGTGACCGAGACGATGTCCAGATCTGACACATCTGCCGTCAGCAAGACTGTCGAACTGCAATTCGACTTGACTCTTGGCAACGACTACAATGGTAAGCTACCCTCAAGCTCTATTACATATATTTGAATATACGGTTGTCAGTGACCTAACCTTTGACATTAGCCTGGTTCACTCCTCTTCTACGATGCCAAGCCTACAAATTGCAGTGTAGCGGACCACCAGATTTTAAACGTAAAAGCAAGAAGAACATTCGTTGCACAGAACCCATGAAATTCGAAATGCAGATCGAAATGTGTGACCCCATCCTAACGGAAGCGGGTCAACCTGCCGGAGAACACGGTGTGATGACAGTGGGCTGAAGGAACGAAGTCCTTCGCAGACGTCAAGACATACACTCTCTGCAAACTTGACGATCAACGAGAAAGTAATGTTTACATTCAACCGCCACCTCCCCCCTCCCCATCATTTTTCCCCCATAAAGGTTTTCAACCCCACCGCATTCTTTTACTTTCTATAAGTACTATATAGAATTTTGATATATCCCAATTAGAAACTTCACCCCTGAAAAACCCAATCAAAAGCTCCATTGCAACCAAAAATCTGCCACATTAAAACACCAAGAAAAATCTTTCTCGGAGGAGAGTATTCTTAGGTATTATAGTGGCAAACGTCCAAGGACTTTTTTTGTGCTTCTTCTACTGTATCGATACCGCTGGTAATTCGATTACTATAGCGACGACAATTATACACATTCATAATGGCAAATGTATCAGTGGTTCAAAATGTTTAACACCCCCTCTGAAATAATGTACACAATTCTCTGGATCCGGCATTATTTACCTGTTCTATAAGGGACTAAAAGGCCTACCTTTATTTCGCGTGCGCGCGCGCGCCCCCCCCCCCCCCCCCCCCGCGAAATTTCAAACACTTAAGCTTCTAGTGAATTGTAAGAGAGAGAGAGAGGCTGTGAGGCTGTGAGGCTGTCTGTCTGTCTATCTATCTATCTATCTACCTTTGTGAAATATTATAGGTGACGTGACAAGCGCTGCCAAAACTAACGAAAAACGAAAAAACGGACGTGCAAACCTGTATTTTACTATATATAAAAGGCGCCTTATAACATTCCTATCTTAATTTTTTTTTTTTTTTTCATTATTGATAAGTATCAAGTGTATTAACTCTCAAAAGTATACTACCTACGTTCACTCTTTCGACTACTCATTCTATCCACACACACACACCAATTTTTTTTATATTTATATACAGATGTATGGGTCTGTAGATGAATTTTTTGCACGATAAAGAATTTATACGTTATTTCCACACCAGGTTAACGTACGAGTTTGAACGATGAGGACAGTTATATGTATGTATGTATGTGTGTGTATATATATACAAGAGTATTATTATTCTTACATACTTGATTAAAGGGAAAGAAAAGTGAGAATGATGACGAAAAAAGTGCTCATGTAAAAAACGCATGACACGAAGTTGGGGATATCGCAACAACCTTTCCATTTCCCCCCCAAAACCCCACACACAAAAAAAAGGAACCAGAAAAAAATAAACGCCTCTCTCCCAAAGCATAATCATATCAGATAATACAAGTTTCGTCACAACAATGATAATAATGGAGTGGAAACCGAAAGAGTTCCAACAACGCGTATATTGCACGCGCCAACTTTTTTATTTCCCCCCCACGCACCGCAGACAAGGCGTTTTAAGACCTTTTAACGAACAATACCGTCGTTCTTAGCGGGTGGCGGGCCGGGAGGAGGCGCGTATTCGGCCTCAGGACCGCGGTTGTAGGTAGGCTGAGGCTGTTGGAGCTCGACGCCAGTCTCCTGGCCGTACTTGGGCTGCGTGCCGAAGTAGCCCTGGTTTTGGCCGCCCCCGTAATAGCCGTTGTTCTGGGGCTGGGGCGTGTACTGCGGCGGAGGCTGCTGCCAGTTTTGTTGTTGGTTGTTGTTGTAGTAAGGTTGGGCGCCGTATTGGCCGGGGCGGACGACCCAGCCGGTGCCGTAGAAGGGTTGGCGGCCGGCTTTGCGACGGCGACGTGCTGATATGCAACTGTAGGCGGGAGAATTAGTTGAGAGTTCTTCTTGAAATGAGGAAGGGCGGTTGTTGGAGATTGGCTTACCTGCAGAGGAAGAAGAGCGCGAGGAAGCCGAATATGACAACGGCGAGGACTACCCATCGTACCCAAGAATTCCATGCACTACGTTCGCAGTAACGGTTCCCATACCTGTAATAACACCTAGCCATGTTGTGTTAGGTTGTGAATGAGGAAAACAGACGAGTGTGGTTTGATGGACAACTGTTCTTTTGTCGAAGGTGTTTTGGGAAGTAACACAGAAGAAACAAAGGGTTGAAGTCTGGGGTGACGACGGGCCGAGATATAAAGGTAAAGGAAAGCGTGGGGAGGCAAACTTACTCATCATCATCGTAATATCTTGGAACTATAGTGGGCATCTTGGCCTGTAAAGCAAGCAGCAAGTGACGATTGCAAGACAGTCGAAACAGTTAGCTACAAGGGTGGCTTTGTGTGGAGAATGAGAGGTGTGAGCAGCGATGAAGTAACAAAGAAAAGGCTTAAGGCTGGGTATGACGCGGATGATATGCAAAAGTGGTGGAGGCTCAGCCACAAGCCAAGGGAAAATGACTCGGCACCGGATCGAGCGGCGTAAGTGTGCGTACGCCTGGTGAGCCGTCTTGCTGCGGCCAACGATTACGACGTGCCTGGACGGACCGGTTGGACACATGGTTTCTAACTTTCTGTCATGCCAGATGTCGTGCGTCGGTCAAGTCAAGTAGTTAGTTACAGTTCAGTGAATAGCCAATAACTTGTACAATGGTCATGACATTATCGCGAGCAGTCATTTGAAGCTTAGACTGGCTCGCTACTTGATGCGAGTGTGGCTTATGAAGGATGCAGATCAGTGAACACCCGGGGCCGGAAAAATCGGAAAAATCGGAATGCTGTGTGCTCACTGGTATGATGCCCTTTGTATGATGATGTATGAGATGTGTCTTGGCAATACTGTATACAAGCCTCCGGTAGTTGAGTGGTGTACAAAGGTACATACGAAGGTTCAAGTTGTGGCTCCCACAGTGCGCGCAAAAGACTGCAACACTGCAGTTATTCCAATACGCAGGTGCATGACACGGCAACGCAGCTCATGTGAAAAGTAGAATGATGAATAATTAATGATGGTGGTGGTGACGACGCATGCGAGGAACGACATCATCTGGGCCAGGGAGACTCAAGCAAGCACTGCCAACAAGCAGCGGAATGGCATGATTTGAACAAAACAAGTCACAAGCAGCAACCAATGCCATCTCGCGGAGTGCTCGCACATGTTACTTGTTGCTAGTTGAAGCGACAGACTATTTGAGGGATTTGGAAGCACCGTCCGACAATGCGATGTCATGTCGGGCATGTCTCCAGTGCATCCGTCACTCCCGTGTCGCCGCCACGCACCAGCCACAGGCATCACCAAAACGGAACGCAAACAAGCGCACCGCCTCATCGCGCAACTAGTGCGATGGCACAATACACGGTACAGTACATTTCAAGGTGTACTTTTGTTGGTTCGTTCCAGAATTCCAGTCGAAAAGCGTCTGTGTGTTCGCGAACGCTCGGCAGGGATGACTTCGTCCGCTGGCCAGGGCGGGCCAATCAGCGGGCCGAAGCCGCCTAGAACGCTAATGCATGATGAACTGTCAACGGGCAATTGTTAGAGGGACCGACGTGTGTGCTGCTGCAATGCCAGCGCGCGCAACAGAAATAATAGACTGAGAGCGCGCCCGTTTGCTCGCCCCGTTTCGTCCCTTCTGCCCGCTCGAGACCCCCTTTGCCCTTCTCTGCTTTCGACTCTCTGCTACCTTTGTTTTCTTCTTCTTCTTCTTCGCTGCTGCCAGGAGCACGTCGAGTCCTGGCCCATGTAGACATGCTGCGCGGCGCGGCCCTGCGCCGTGCTTGGAAGACCAACAGGACCCCTTTTTGAGGCGCGAACGACTTCTTGCGACCATCCCAGAGGAATGCCTTATCACAATACCACCGCCATGCTGAATCCTCAAGGCCCATCCCCAGCCTGAGCAAAGAGACCTCCTCGAGCACGGCCTGAGTCACCTGGATTGCCCTCCTGAACTAGGCACCGCACGTGTTCCGGTTGCTACCCGGCCAATGGATCTGATTTCACCACCATGTAAAAATGCCCAAAGAGCAAAGTAGCCCGCACGGCCAAATTATACTATTGTGAAGCTATCTATCAGGGCAAAGGCTGTAGAAAGGAGAGGGTCCGACCAGGCCGACCTGCCTCGGTACCAGCAAATCAACCGGCGCCCGATTGGGGGGGGACAACCCCCCCAAAACTCAAAAACCTCAAACACTGGGTAGCATGCTGCCGTGGAAGAGAATCTCAAAATAGCCAATACACGGCAACCTAGTTCAGCGCCTATCGAAGCTTCAAGAATCGTATTGCACTCTTCTCCCATCCTGCACGCCAAGGGACCTGCAGCTGCAAGGGAAAAAAACCGAAAACAAAATCAAAAAAACACGTGCCAAAAGATGAATGCTACTTGGCCATCGCTAGCCTGCAGTTCAGACTGCCCGTCTTTCTTTCCGTCACGTCGTAAGAATCATTAAATATGTCGTATAATAAAAGCTAACGGCCATGCGCAAGGCACCACAGGCACGTCGCAAGTCGTCAAGGTTCGATCAAAGTTAAGGCCATCTGTCGGGTCCGTCGTCCATCTCTTCGCCGTCTCTCGATCGGGCGGCACGTGGTCGCAAGGAGGAAAGGCTCGCAGGTCACGTTGTCTCGCGCACCATCCCAAACAGCATTACTTGCTTGCGCGAGCGATAAGCCACTGAAGTACAGCATCAAGATTGGTTTCCTCTTTGGCGCTGATGCCATAGCAGCTCACTTCACGGTGCGACACGGCCTTGAGGTTCAGTGCATCAATGAGTTCGTCCACCGAAAGCTTGTTGGGGAGGTCAGACTTATTGCCCAACACGAGAAGAGGGATACCCTCCAACGCTGGCTTCTCAAGCAGGAGCTTCAACTCCTCGCGCGCGACGGGTAGGGCCTCACGGTCGGCGGAATCGACAATAAATCTGGAACGATGAGCAAATTGCCAACCCGAGAAATTCCCACTTACACCATCGCATTCACGCCACGACAATATCTCTCCCACATGGAACGGAACCTGGGCTGTCCTCCAAGATCCCAACTACAACGCAAGTGGTGGTCAGCTGGTGCAGTCTTCAACCGGGGACATTAACCTGCAGCCCGCGATGCGGCATCGACAGGCTTGGCGCCGCAAGAGGCGGATGTGCGTGACCAGACGGATACCAGATCAACTCACCATTTCAACGTTACATGTCCCTTTTGGACACGCTTCATATTGAAGCCGACAGTGGGGATGGAGCTATGGCCAAGTATCAGCGCATGGACCAAGTACGAATGCAGCGCGAAGAAGCTGCAGCAGACTGCGCAGTTCTGTCGTTGCGCCGCTGCATGAGTTGGAGAGAGACTTACTCGACAGTAAATTCTCCGCCCTGGATTTTTGTCAGCGAGCTATATTTGTTGAGGGGGATTCGCGGATGTGAATGCTGCTAGTCCTCGGGGAGTCGCAGGCCCTCACGTAATTCCGAAACGGGATGGGACTCACCGCCAGAACTCTCAACAGCGACGTCTTGCCAGCGTTCTGCAGCCCGATCATGGTGATATCCATCTCGGTTGCCCTAGACAGTAAAGCAAAGCGTCAGTATTCGATTCGGCATGTTTCGGGGATTTGTTGAATGGTTCGTCGTCGTGGAGAGATGCAGACTGGATGAGGTTGGGCCCCGGTCCGATCGCGCATCTTGGGGGCGATGTTTTGAGCGGGCGCGAAAAGGAAAAATGGGACCAGACAGACCAGAACAGACGCAGCAGCCAGTCGTAGATGCGACGAAATATGCCGGCCATTATGGTTGAAGCTTGGGAAGTGGATTAGCAAGGACCGGTGCAGGACGACGAGGCCAGGACGATGATGAGGGACGGTGACGATGGGTGCGATGGGTGCGATGGGTGCGATGGTGGGAAAGTCCAGGAATCCTTGAAGGCTTGCGGGGTGTTTGCCGGCAAGGTTAAGGTGTAGCGATCACGAGGATGGACCCAGCTAGCTAGGATGTAGATACGTAGGCTAGCTAGCACGTAGGTATGTAGAGAACGAAGGTGTGAATGGCACAGCAACCACGCAGAAGTCAAGACGGGCTGCAGAGAAGAAGTAGTTACAGTGCAGTGCAGTGCAGTGCAGTGCAGTGCAGTACAGAATGTGAGGAAGAACTGCGCCGCTCTAGCGGGAAAGCTAGGTAGGAAAGCTGCCTGTGCGGTCCGTCGGTGCCAGAGCTGTGCAGTGCGCAGTGTGCAGTGTGCAGTGTACTCTGTGTGTAGTGTGCTGCGCTGTGCTGTGCTGTGCTGTGCTGCCGCCATGTTTCGTTCCTTCCTAACCTTGAGGAGCCGCTTTGCCAAGTTCGCCCGTGTGACTTGATCCGTGCGCCTGCTGCTTTGCTTCCGCTTCTGCCTCGCTCGCTCGCTCGCCTCGCTTATGATAGCAGATCTTATCTCGGTATCCCTGCGCGCAACTTTTTTTTTCCCTAGCCGGTGTACATGCAATTGCATACACTGCAACTGCTGAATTGCGACCACCACCCAACCCGCCTCATCCCAAGTATCGCCATGCCACTGCATACACGCCCGCAATAAGCTTGCTCCGCCTTCCTTAAACTACCACCACACGGCCGGCCCAGACGCTGCGACTTCTTCGTTTCCCGCTGCCCGCCGCCCGCCGCCCGCCATGGCGCCTTCCACAGACACCACATGGTCGACCGACTTCGACACCGTTAGACGTCAAAAGCTATTCCAATCTCCTCCTAAAGATAGGACTGCCTACCCCAGGTTGGCTGAAGCCGTAGAACCCCACATAGAGTCATTCAATGCCATTTGGGAACAAGGTGGCCAACTTCACCAAGCTCTTAAAGATATAGGTACCAAAGTCTTCTTAGATGGCGATCCCTACGCACCACCCGAGGAACCGCGTAACCGACTCTACATACGCATACAAGACGTCTTCCTCGACAAACCTGTGCTACCCCCGAGCAACAAATTCGTCTTGAAGGACAGGCGCGTACTACCTTCTGAGTCGAGAGAGACCCACCGCACGTACAAAGGCAAAATGACCGCCCGCATCCAATGGAAAATCAACAATGGCGACTGGCAGGAACAAGTCCGCGACTTGGGATATGTTCCTATCATGCTTCGATCTAGCCGGTGCCACCTAGAGAAGATGAGTCCAGCCCAGCTTGCAAATGCAAAGGAAGAAACCGAAGAGTTTGGTGGCTACTTCATCGTCAATGGCATCGAAAAAATAATTCGCATGCTCTCTGTTACGAGGTAATTATACCCTTTCTTCCTATGTCTGGTAATGTCGTTAACGTTTTTCACAAGACGGAACTATCCTTTAGCAATCAAGCGATCAGCATTCACGAATCGCGGTCCGGGTTTCACGCCGCTGGGTATCATCATTCGCAGCGTTCGTCCAGATGGGACTTCACAGACCAATGCACTTCACTATCTTAATGATGGTAACATCAATTTCAGGTTTTCGTGGAGGAAGGCTGAATACCTGGTTCCCGTAATGATGATCTTGAGCGCCCTCGTAGAGACATCAGATATCGAGATTTTCCAGGGGATTGTTGGAAAAGCCAGTTCAGAGGGTCTCTCCGAAAGGCAATTCGTCATTGATCGTGTGGAGTTGCTTCTCCGCACCTACAAGGTCTATAATTTACAGTCGAAAGCGCGATCGAGAGCCTATTTAGGCGAGAAGTTCAAGCCTGTGCTGCAGTTGCCAGAGGATATGAGCGACGAGGATGCGGGTTCATACTTCTTACGGAAGGTGGTCTTGCCTCATTTGGGAGCCAATAATGTTACCGATCGCGAAGATACCGATAAATTCCGGATGCTCCTGTTCATGATACGAAAGTTGTACGCCCTTGTCGAAGGTGACGCGGCAATCGACAACCCTGATGCCCTACAATTTCAAGAAGCCTTGCTCGGCGGCCAATTGTATGGAATGATCCTCAAGGAAAAGCTAGAAGAGTGGCTCAACTCATTGCGATTTCCGCTGCAGGAGTGGGGAAGGAAACAGACCTGGAAGCCATTCACTTCTCACCAATTCCAGACTGATTTTGTAAGCAGGGTACTCGCTCGGGCCACCGGAGAGGATATTGGAAAAGCCATGTCATACTTCCTGTCCACTGGCAACCTCGTCTCGCCGACTGGGCTCGACTTAAGCCAAACGGCGGGCTTCACTGTCGTGGCTGAGAAACTGAATTTTTATAGGTTTATTAGTCATTTCCGCATGATACATCGTGGTGCTTTCTTCGCTCAATTGAAGACAACAACAGTGCGTAAACTCCTCCCTGAGTCCTGGGGGTTTGTTTGTCCGATCCACACTCCCGACGGTGCCCCCTGTGGTCTCCTGAATCACTTATCGCATACCTGCCGAATTGCCACCCGTGCCGTTGACGCCTCGGCGATCCCTAGATTGGTCGCTGGGCTAGGTGTATCAAGCCAGGCTTCTGCTCTCCTAGAGAATTCTATGGTAGTGCAACTAGATGGCCGTGTCTTGGGATACTGTTCACCTAAGCAGGCCAGTAGAATTCATGACACTCTTCGGTATTGGAAGGTCCAAGGCTCTCCCGAGAAAAGCGTGCCACGAGAGCTTGAACTCGGCCTCGTGCCCCATTCAAATGGCGGAACATATCCAGGTTTATATATGTTTTCTGGAGCTTCTCGGTTTTACAGGCCGGTGAAGTACCTGCCACTTCAGAAACTCGATTACGTGGGGCCGTTTGAGCAGCCGTACATGTCAATTGCATGTACAGATCCAGAGATCGTATCTGGGGACAGCACTCACGTCGAATACGAGCCAACAGGTGGGTTTTCCCCGGGTACAAAGGAGTATCAAGACACCACGTGGCGTGGCGTTTTGAGACCCTGATCACCCACGGAATCACCCCTATTTGACTTATGCTGACTTTGTACTCGCGAATTTAGACATTCTTTCCATCGTCGCGAATCAAACACCCTTCAGTAATTACAATCAAAGTCCTCGAAATATGTACCAATGTCAGATGGGCAAGCAGACAATGGGCACCCCCGGCACAGCGTTGTCGTATCGTACAGGCACGTACCTTTAGCTCTTATTACTTTAATACTAGCACTAACATTTGAAAAGATAACAAAACATACCGCCTTCAAACAGGCCAAACGCCCATCGTACGACCACCCCTTCACAACGAGTATGGTCTCGATAATTTCCCGCAAGGAACAAATGCTGTGGTCGCTGTGATTTCCTACACAGGTACGTTCTCCCGGGTACAAAGTAGTGTCAAGACACCACGTTGCGTAGCGTTTTGAGACCTCGATCAACCACTGAATCATCCCTGCTTGAAGTCTAACTTTGTACCCGCGATTTAGGTTACGACATGGACGACGCTATGATCTTAAACAAATCTGCTCACGAAAGAGGCTTCGGTTATGGCTCGATCTATAAAACTAAGATTTGCGATCTGGAAGAAGGCAGGGGTGGCCGTTCAAGGAAGGTCCAAAAGCTCTTCGGGTTTTCTCCGATTGGCACCGTCAAAGCTTCCTGGAGGGAGAAACTTGACGATGACGGCCTTCCCCGCGTCGGGACGATGCTACAGAACGGCGATTACCTTGCTGCTTGGCACACGGTTTCCTTCGATCAGGGCACTGGCGAGCTCGAGAACCTGGACGGCCAGACCAACTTCTTCAAGTACAAAGATGACGAGCTTGCCTTTGTCGAAGAGGTCCGCGTGATAGGGGCTGAAAACGGCCTCGAACCGCTTCAAAAGCTAAGCATTAAACTCAGAATACCAAGAGCTGCCGTGATTGGAGACAAGTTTTCTAGTCGACATGGTCAGAAGGGAGTAGCGTCCCAGAAGTGGCCTCAGGTCGATTTACCGTTCAGCGAATCCGGAATACAGCCCGATGTCATTATCAATCCACATGCCTTCCCCTCACGAATGACTATAGGTATATCCCCTCGAGTTGTACTTTGATCAGGTTCCAAGTCTAACGTGTTGACCCTAGGTATGTTTATTGAGTCAATGGCGGGCAAGGCAGGAGCACTCCATGGGTTAGCCATTGACTCCACTCCCTTTAAATTCGACGAACAGTCGCAGACCGCAGTAGATTTCTTTGGGGAACAGCTCAAGAAGGCGGGTTATAACTACTACGGAAACGAACCCCTCTATAGCGGTATTACTGGAACTGAATTGAGTTGTGACATCTTCATAGTTCGTAAACACGTCCTATCGTTGATATATAAAAGCTAACTTTAAATACCTAGGGCGTCGTGTACTACCAGCGCCTGCGTCATATGGTTAACGACAAATATCAAGTTCGGACAACGGGCCCTATCAATTCTCTCACGGGTCAGCCTATTAAAGGGCGAAAGAGAGGTGGAGGTATCCGTGTCGGTGAAATGGAACGCGACGCCCTCCTCGCCCACGGCACTGCGTTCCTCCTCCAGGATCGTCTCTTCAATTGCTCCGATTACACGAAGACTACGCTATGTCGTAGCTGTGGATCCTTCTTGTCAACTACACCCACTGTCAACGAGTTTACGCGTAAGAAAAGGGGTGGTTTGACAGTGAGGTGTCGTAGGTGCGCCAAACTCGCCGATAACACTGCTCCCAAGAGCGATGTATGGACGGATGGTCAAGGGATTCGTCGCTATGGCGGAGATGACATCGCCGTCGTGGCTGTCCCTGGGGTGCTTAAGTACCTTGATACCGAACTTGCTGGAATGGGCATCCGCCTCAGGTACAGCGTCGACCGATGAGCGAAGATTGAGTTGGTTAGCTGAGGGGATTTTGGATTGGATGTTACGTGCATGTGGTGCCGAGTCTGGATGTTTTGTGTCTCGTTTGCAGGCCATGTATAGGTATCGATGTGTTGCATGGGAAATGGCGTTTCAAATCGCGTTTTTGTTTTCATTTTCTCGAACTTTGAGCTTCAATTTTCATCCTCCCTATTTTCATGTGGGGAATGCCTCCTCTACAGAAAAAGAAAAGTTTTCCTTGTCGATTGAGAGCAAAAGGGGGTCGATGATGAGCATCCTCACCAGCGAAACGGCATACTGGCGTTTACATGATGATAGAAAAAAAACCACACCTTTCTGAATGAACTCAGTGTACTTAGACAAACGCAACTAGTTTTGTTCAATGCCGTGGTTACCTCGCTACATAGATGACATGCTTACAATGATCACTCGCGGCAGTTAGTTTCAACACAGGTATTGTATCTAAAGTCACAAGAACTTGGTCTTTTGGTCAAGGACGTTTTCAGGTAGCTCGTTTACAGGACTTGATATCGTCGGCCCTCCTTCTCTACAAAGCACAGTACATACCTACATGTACTTGATTCAATCTACATGATTCCCACACATCACGATCACAGCTACACCTTCAAACCAACTACGTATAAGTCCATGATGTCTCATGCTTGTGAACGAGATCTTTGAATACAAATTGCTAGCAGCATGAAGATGTTGGATCGCTATTTTGGGGGGGGGAAGTCGGGTCTACATAAAGCAATACTCAAGTCAATGTATCTATCCATCCTCCTTTCCACAGAACGAAAACAAAAATTCCATAAATAACACCACACAAAAGCCTCTACAGCTGTAGCTACTCATAAAGAAATCACGCAATACACTTCCCGTAGTATCAGATGGAAAATATACACTGCCTCACGTTTGAAAGCGCGCAAAAGATCCGCAATATCCTGGATTCTCTACCCAATCTACTCATTTTTTTTCGCTGGCCTAGCGCACTAATAATACCCCCGCTTTCCTTCTCCACACCTCGTTGCCGTATCTCTCACAAAGTATACACAAACTCAGGATTCTCCACATCCGTTAGGTCCAACCACTCCTGATTCTCCAACTTCACATACCCCTCTTCGCCCCTAATCTCCTCCTTCTTCGTATTCCTCCTCGCACAAAGCACATGAATAAACCCTAGAATGCCCAAACAAACGCCCCAGCAGACAATAATTGTAATCTCCGCAGGGACGTAGCGAGGCGCGTGTTCGGGTTTGAAGGTCTGCGGGCCGATGATGTTGCCGGCGCAGTATCCGATCAGGTACATAGCGGCGACGGTGGTCTTCTTGGTGTAGCCGGCGACATTGGAGGAGATGAGGCTGAGGAGGGCGACGAAGGCTGTGGGGCTTGCTTGCGTGAGGTAGTACCCCGCAAGGCGGCCGCTGTTGTTGGAGAGGGGGAGGGCGACGATGAGGATCATGCCCAGCATGGAGAGGAGGAGGCCGGACATGCCGATTAGGATTCGGTAGCCGTATTTGTCTCCAGCCCAACCGCAGATGATGAGCGCCACGATTTCGACCGCACCTCCCGGTGTGCCGTACAGAAGTGATTCCTCGGGCGTATAACCAAACCCAACGATAAGCTGTGAAAAGAAATTCGAGATGCCACCTGGGTTTCTCTAGTGATTAGCATCTAGTTTAAGCAAAACAAGGCTGGGGAGCGTACCATTTGGAATGTCGGCTATCAATGCGAAGAAGAAGAATGCCCAACTCAGGGGGTCGAGGAGCGCCTCTTTCAGTTGGTAGAACTTGAAGTGCTTGTTACCCACTCCTTGGCCGTTGACTCGAATACGTTCAATGGCAAGAACTCGATCTTCTTTGCTGAGCCAGCGGCAGTTCAATTGGCTGTCGGGTACTATCCACAAAAAGACAATCCCGACGGCAGATGTTAACAGGCCGGTAGTGAGGAAGACAATCTTCCAGGGCTCGAGACTTGTTCCATATTTACGGCTTCCGACTGCTATTCCGTAGGCGAGGAGTCCGCCGAAAATCTAGAAGATGGTGAGCCATATGTTCGTGATCTAGATATGACAAAAATAGTTGATAAAAGAACATGATAGTCTCACCTGAGCAAAGCCATTGAAGCTGAACCATATCGAAGTTCGTAATCCTTGTTCCTTTCTTGTATACCACTGGGAAGTGAAGAGAGCAAATCCGGGTGTTACGGCCGCCTCAAACACCCCCAAGAAGAATCTGATCGCAATAGCCCCAGCGTAATCTTCAACGGCTGCAAAGCATGAAAGAACCAGGCCCCAGATAATAATGTTAAACGCCGCTGTAGAATCATTAACATGATTCAATGATACATAAGCCTAAAACGAAATAGGCATCAAACTCACAGTACTTTCCTAGCGGCAACCTTTGGAGCAGTTGGCTTGTTGGATATTCCCATGCTATGTATCCAAAATAGAACATGCTGGAAAGCCAGGAATACTCAGAGCCGGAAATACCAATGCCGCTGTGAAGCTTATTGCCGGATGGGGGCAGCTTAAGCCCCATGATGGAGGCATAGCTAAGTGTAGTCTTGTCGAGATAATTGAGACCATAAACGACGCAGAGGATCTATTTCCATTGGCTTGGGTCAGTACAATATCAACCCATGGAGTGATTCACATGTGTTCATTTGTCGAGCCAGTCTGCCCAATGGCAAAGTGGGGACTAAGGGGGAACTAGTAAGCATACGTACCGGCATCAGGTGCAAATCGATTTTCCGCAACAACCTCTTCCTCGTCTCCTCAGTTAGCTCGAGCGTCTGCCCCTCATACCCTTCAAACGCCTTCAGAGCCGCATCCGCATCATGCGAGTGTTTCAAGATATTCTCATCCACACGCTTAACCGGATCCTCCGCTGTCATCTCCTTTCCCTCCTGAGGTTTCTCTAACGTATCATTCGCCATCCGTGACCCTAGTCACCAGCTTCGCCAGCCTTTTACGCAAGTTTTACGTACGTCGTACAACCTCTGAGTTTTGCTCGCCCAGGGTCTCGTTAGCTACTTTGTACACAGAGACAAGGTATCGACTGTCGCAATCGATGTGTGTAGCATGCAATGTGACCTAGAGGCTAGGGTGGTATGAGCACGGGGAGAGTACTGGTGAATGGGAGTACACGGCACCCCTCCCTTAGTTATACCTTTTTTCTATATTGCATAGGACCCCCAAGGAACAGCAGCCGATGATATGGGCCGATGTATTGGTGGTCGGATAGTTACCTGAGATAATAGACAAAAGATAAACGTCACTTGCAGACGTGTGGTTGGAAGAATGCGATAAGAGCCCCCCGTCTCGGTTCCCCCTCCCAGCAGGGTAATTGATATCGGCTTTTGTGCACGCGCGCGTGAGTGTATAGTGCTATGAATGCATGCCTGTCGTCCGCTGGATTCAAGTGGAGAAAGTGCTGCGACCCATCGAGGCAGACGTGAAAATCAAGCGTTGAGGTATTGGATGATCAGCAGTGATGTCGCAATACAGATGCTTGTTTGGGAAAGCGTGGTGCTTCGTAAACGGAAGGCGCTTGGGACGCTCCTGCAGAAGGTTGCGGTCCGTCTGGCTGTTCAACTACCTATCATTATCAGGGCCATTTTAATTAGTTATAACTTATGCAAGCTAATGACAAAAAAAAAAGGAGGGAAGGTTCACCCCGCCCTTCGCGCCACCGATTTCTTAATCTTAATCTTAAAGTTAATGTTAAATGTTCCTGTGACTACACCTCAGATGTTCTTGATAGACTAATAAATAAACATTCTCCCAGAACCACGCGTAAATGCGCAGTTCCAATGTCATAAAGTTCGCATGTATGAGCAGTAACTGACAAATATGCATGTTTGCACTATGGACATATTATTATGGCCAGAGAGAGGCCTTGGCTACAATACCACATAAAACACCACTGAAAAAATATATATACTTGGAAACACCATCCGCAGAATATGAGAAAAGCGGATAAGAAAGGCAATAAAAAACCCCCTGTTCAATCCCCATATTGTAGACCGTGACCAGACCGAAACGCCGTTACACCAGAGCTTAATCTAGCTCATCCCGTATCCCAAATCACACTCCTGTGATATCCATTTTGTCCTTGAACGCCGGGAAATGCTGTCGTGGAGGATAATGCAAACAACATCATCATGTATAATGTTGCATAGAAAAAAACCGTTGCTACTTCAGAGCACCGGGGAGTAGAAAGGTAGAAAGCCATGCACGCGCAGTGCATCACGTCCGTACAAACATATTCCTGTTGAGTTTGTTTAGAGCCCGAGTATCTGTGCTGTCGCTCATGCTTGTTGCAAGTCGGTCAGGCGGAAGCTCGCGAATAGGTGGCTGAGAGGTGTTTGGGCTCTTGCTTCCCGATCGGCTGTTGCTTGGGTTTTCTGGAGCATGATCCTGGTTGTTGAGAATAGATCCGATTTTGGGGATGGTACGTGCAGGAGCTGCATCATTGTTCGTGCTTGTGCCATTTGATTCCGAATGCGCTTGTGGCTCTTGTGCACGCGTCTCCGCCGGCTGTGGTGAGGGTGGTTTGTGGCCAGAGCTGGGTGTGGCTGTAGCAGTGTTGATAGCCGGTAATTGAGGACCCTGCTCCGGAATTGATGAGTGCGATGGAGCCGCAACATGACCAGGCTTCGGAGGTTGAGAATGCTGAGGATGTTGCGGGTGCTGAGGCAGCTCCGAAGGTTGCAGTGGCCTTGGTGGTGCGCCGTGGACGTATTGCGGTGGATGAGCTGGGTGTCCAGGATGCGCGCCAATGATGGAATGACCGGGAGGGGGATGATGGATAGGAGAACCAGCCATTGGTGGCGGGCGGTCAAACACATGGCCTTGCGGGGGGTGATGGGGGTAGTTAGGAGGTGCATAGATCACGCCCGCATACGGGAAATACTGATACTGTGGGTGGTGTCCATAGTAAGCATGTTGATAAGGTGGTGGGCCATTGGGAGGAGTGGGCGGCGGGTGATAGACAGGGACGTAGACAGGCTGTTGGTGCGGCCCAGGGCGTTGGTAGGGCGATGACGGAGTGATGGAGTGGGGCGCTGAAGAGTAAGGCGAGCCTGGCATAGGCCCTCGAGTCACGGCAGGTACAGCAGGTGTCTCGTTGACAGTAGACTCCGGGTACATGTTCTTTGGGGGGCGGATGTGTCGTAGAGATGGGTCGGTGGAAGGCTGGGTAAGCGGCTGGTTGTTGGAGCGTGTGTAGTAGCTGATGAGATGAAGATGCTGGCCGCTCGATGTAGTGATGCTGAAGGACTGCTTCATCAGACCATCCGGCTTGTAACGGTAGCCGTCGGGACCCTCACCCTCGGAGTCTCCAGTTGCTGAACCGTCTGGCGACTTGCCGCTTGCTCGCTTTGGTGCTGGCTGACTTAGATTACTACCGCCTCTCTTGCCTTCCATCTCTCGGTAGGTGAGGAAGCTTCCAGACACTCGGCTAGCACTCCACGACTTGCCATCGGTCCACCGCCTCATGCCCGCTTCCCTCTCATCCCACACAAAGACGGAGCCAGACTTGATCTGCTGGCGCTCTTTCTCAGAAAGGCGGCGCTGGACGCGAGGCAGTAATCCGATTCGGCAAGCCTCGAAAAGTAAGATGGCATCATTAGGCGTGCGAACGTGGCCGTGGTAGGTCTCCATGGCGGGGTAGGTGTAGCGAAGCTGAAGTTGAGTGTGCGCAGGTTAAAATTTGAGGGCTGGCTATGGGTACTTCAGATTGAACGATGACGATGAGTCGTCTATAGGTTCATCTCCACTCGGTCGGCTAGACGGACAGTTAGTCAATGCAATGCGAATCAGAAGTAATAAGCTTCCACAGGAATTAAAAAAAGCGCCTCGGACGTAACGCTAGCCTCTTGTCCGTTTCGAGGCTTGTGCCCCGTGCCTAGGTCTGTGTCCGAGTCTGTGCAGGGTGCTGGGAAAGAAAAAAGTGCCAGGGGTGGTTGTGGCGGCGCGACTGGAGGAATGGAATGATTGTGGCATTCTTTCCATCAGAAGTCCGAACTGGGTGCTGCAGCGGCTTGCAAAGGGTGATTGAGCACCCGTTGCAGCTTTTTTTTTCTTTTGGCGCGAACAATGGAAATACAAGGTTTGGGATCGTGTGTGTCGAACCAAACATTGACCCCAAATGGTAAAATAAAATGAGGCGAAGAAATGTAAAGAGGCAAACTTACTGTGAGAGTAGCTTTGAGAGGAATGGCAGTGGTGAGTGACGGTCGACTTTGTGTATTCGAATTTGTTTGCTTGCCAGAGATTGGCAGTAGCAGGCAGCAGCAAAGGAGGGGCCGGGCCGGGACGGCGATATATCAATCGGCGAGACGGATAGGCGACGTCCAAGATGTGACAGGATGCAACAGCACAGCGAGGTTGATCTGTGGCATACGTCTGGAGAGATGGTATGGGCCGAAGTGGTGAGGTTCAGTAGCACAGGGTGGTGGATGGTGGATGGTGGTGGTAGAGTGGTCAACAGTTGGTGTTGTTGGTGTTGCTGGTTGGTTGGTTGGTTGGCGGTGTAAAGAAAATGTGTGGGTGGGGAAGGTGGGTGGGAGTGCAAAAGAATCAAAAGGGAGGTGTTGACGTGCGCAGACGAGCTCTTGTAGTATTCTGGAACACTGGCAAAGAGCTGGCAGGAATGTCTTTGGCTTCTCGGCGCGCCTGATCAGAAAACGGGGTGCCAGATGCCAGACAGACCAGACTCTATCTGATCGTCGCCGAGGCCTTGGTTTGGCGCCGACGGCAAAATAAGGTCATCAAGCAGTCGGGACAAGCTTTATTTAAACGCCGTTGGTTCCTAACTTTGTCCATCGAGTCCAGCGCTACCCCTGCCTACACTACTTACGCAGTGCCTGCCGCACTCGCATTCTCGCACCCTCCCCCCTCCGTCAGCGAGAGCCAGAGAGAGAGAGAGAGAGATGTGTTTTTTTGGGGAAGGCTGCTGCGAGCGACAAATGCATCAAGGCGACAAACACGGACATTGATGCACCTGCTCCGGCAGGCTAAGCAATACAGATGCGTGCACGACGTTTCTGTCTCACTCACCTATTGCTCGCCGCACACGCACACACGGAGACACAAGGCAAATACGGCACAGCACGGCATCATAGTTAGCATGGCATGGCATGGCACAGCGCCAAAACAAGTCAATCCAAGCAGAATCGCAAGACTTTAGGGGCCACCTTGCAATTACCCAGCTCCGCTGTCCACAGCCGCCCCAAGCCTCTTCGCTCTGGCGTGCCTAGTCCGCCGCGCCCATAGCAAGTCCATTGCTGGCCAGGCCAAGGGCTCTGTCCGCCGGGGGGAGAATTGATTACGAGCACTGCTCTCCACAAGCACCACGCCCGTTTCCCTTCTTGACCGACAAGCCTCCGTTTGCTTGGCCCACCTTGTCCTCCCTAAGCCCCAAGCCATGGCGGCTTTGATCGAATGTCATCTCTGGCCCCAGAAACATACCACGGCCATGTCACTCCGTCCTCTCCAGATTGTGTTTCTCGGCACGCTGACAGAGACTAACAACGATTCGTTTGCTATTTACCATTGCCGTCCATTATTTGCCAGCACAGCTACGGACCCCACGGTACATGATAGCATGTATCGACAAAAATAGACGGCCCGCTCAGCAGCCTCGCTTCGTACTGTAAATGCTGTTGATAATGTCATCGCTTAGCCCAGCGAGTGACAGCCACCCAGCCCACTCTGTGGCTTCGCGCGAAAGAGGGAGAAATGATGACCACGGTGGGAGAAGCACATATTGGTACTCTTTGTGCGACGCTATCGCGGTACGTGGGACTCATACACCAATCGAGGGCCCGCGCGCAACCCAGCGGTTTTCTTGGGATAGCAAAAGCACTCGCTCGGCTCCACTGAACCCACACGACCACACCCAATCCAGTCTTCGATACGAAAACTAGGGTCTGCGTGATAAGCTTGGTTCCATTTGCAGTTTTAAGCTTATGTGCGCTGCGCGACGGTTCTCTCTGGCTCTCCACGCCCACGGGAGCACCTGAGCCTGAACGATTGGACTCTGCCGTGGGGCGCTGGACAGGGAGCCGGGAAAATTTGATTTTGTTGTTTCGCACCAGGAATCTGCGATTTGTGCATCAAATCCAAGGGATGGGATGACAGCAGCCCCCGGCCACCCGCCCAGTGACGCAGACAGCTTGGTAGACGAGATAGTAGTCTCTTGCAGCGGCATCATCCAGCGCCTTGGAGCGGATGTTGAAGCATTGGCACGGCCAAGATACCCACTCTGTGGCTGGTCGAGTGTGTCGCCGTTTCTTAAGTTGTGGGTGCGTCTGGGGTTGACTGACCATCAGGGCGTCTCAGCTTGCGCAGCAGGACAAAGGACACAAGCATGCCAAGCCGCAAAGGCGGAATAATGTTTCGACACGGGCCAAGACTGAGCGCCTTGTCGTGGATAGAAAATCAGGGATGGGGTTGTTTGGTGTTAGGCCACGTAAGCGTGGGTACATGAAAGTACCTGTAGGATTGCCGTCTTAGAAGATAGTCAGTCTGCTCCACTCCTGGGCCCCGGTCCGAGGAGGGAGCGGCCCTGTTTATGCTGAGCGGGTGCAGGTTCGCGGCGAGATGGTTTAGGTAGTGTAGCGAGGCAATGTCAACGAACCGTCACACGTTGCGCAAATAATCTAAGTTACTGTGGCAGGGTGTGACGGTACTCCGCAGTGCACAGGAGGTAGCCGGGGCCGGGCAGGTGATATGACAAGCTTGGTACGATTGATCAGCCCGACTTTTGAGGTTCCAGATAAGGTTAAAGACAGTTAAGCATAAATGTCTCGCTTAAGGAGCCACTCGGGCGTCGGCACAGCAGGCCACTACACGCCACATGCTTGATTGAGCAACAATCTCGCAAGTTTCTGCTGAGTGCCAAGCCGCCGCCAAGCGAGTGGCATCTTGGTCCTCTTTTTGCGCTGAATGCCGTTAATGCTGCGGATGCGTCTGACTCTGATTTTCAGATCCTCCTTCCGTCTCGTCGTTAGCCAGCCGAGGCAAGCGGCTTCTGAAGATATGGCCTGCTGTTGTGGAGAGATATGGGGCCGCGTAGGGGGTGCATCATCTACTACTTACTAACTTATATGATTTCTTTGTCCTCAGCGCGCAAGAATAGGGTGGAATGAATTGAGGGATTGGAAAATGATAGCCGGATACGAACTTTTGGCGAGTTCTGGCCGCAAGCGTCTCTCGTGTCGTCGTTACCGAATTACGAACCCGCGATACAAAACATGTGCTGCTGAGCCTAGAATTGCGCCACGCCCACGAGTCTACGGAAACCAAGAAACGATTAAGAAAGGCCAAGCAATCTACCCTTCTGCCCTTCCCGATACTCCCGGTACCCTCGTTCTTTTGCTCTCTCCAGGAATCCAGGATGGGTCAAAATGATTTTCGCTGCCTATGTCCGCCTGCGCGATCCCTAATTACCCTGCCAATCATTACGACCTCTCCTAACCTAGTGAATGCAATACTCCAGCGCCGCGATACGAGAAAGCACTGTAGATGAATTTCAAATTCGGTAGCTATGGAACCCGGGTTTGCGAGCGCATCATTAATCAAGAATGCATCTTCGCTACCAAGATATAGCACACAAGCATTCCCATTGTCGCAAATCATGCACCCGTTTCGTAGCAAGATGCGTTACAAAGCGATGGAGTATATGAGACATCCTTGGGGTGGGGAGCATGCCTGAGGCCATGGGCTCTATTAACTCTTCCAGAAATTAGACGAAGGCAAGCGCCTGTATAGTTGCTCTGATCTCACCCACTGTTGGGGTCATTTCTTCCTTCGTACTTTTACCCTACGACATACTGCTGGGTTGACCGACCTGCGCTAGCAGCCAGCCTTGCAGAAAGGCAGGCAGCTTATCTCAGAACCTTATCCTCGCTCCCAACTCCGCATATCAACCCCAGTGCATGTCACAGGCTCAGTCAGACACTCGACAGCTGCACTCATCGCTGCGTAATCACTTATTCATCTTCGCACTGAAGTATTATTTGCTGTTCATCCACCGAGTTTCGAAGAAAGAGAAAGAGAGAGGAATGGGTGATACTTTAATTCACATGCTGCCAATCCACTCCCTTTGAACGGTCAAATACCGTTGACCCCATATTTGCCCAGATCGGGAAAGTTACACAGCCCATCCCTGCTGTTTAATATGGATAACGGGCAAAGGATGCCCGGCACGCCCGCGGCATACATCGTCCCTGTGGCGAGGCTCTCTCTACGTCGTATTGCCCGTAAGAATCCGGCCCCAAGGCAAACGAAACATCACCTACCAGGAGCAATTGCGAAGATGCACCCGTTTCGGGAACACCCGCCTCAATATTATCTGTGCCAATCAGCAAAGAGCCCATAGATTAACGAACAGGGCGATGCATCTTCTCAATCTTCCTATACTTGACTTCTGCGAACCAGCATGCACGCTATCACATCCATAGTTCGTATTCCTCTTGTCAATAATTAGCGGAACCGATGCGACCAGGCTCCAGGAGCCTTCGTACGAAAAGAATAAAAAGGATGGGGAACGTACCGCCAAACCTTGACAACGATAAGCTTACCGTTGTACGCCCCAAGGAAACCAACCATCCACGGACTCTGCCTGGTGACATTTGTGGAACACGTTACACGCACATCGCATAAGGCGAATATGTATTGTATTCAGCACCCTTCCTCCTTCCCATTCCACACTTTCGCCCCCAAATGCCAATGTGTGTCTCAATACGCCCTAATTATCCAACCTCAAAATCGCTATCCAGTCGCCCTTCAAGACGCCCGAATTCACCAAATGAAACATGCTCACACATGTCGAATAATGGGCAAAAGAATTCCGGTTAGCGAATCCCGACTTACCTCTTGCCTAAAAAGTTCGTACAAACTCTCCGTCTTACTTGCACTCTGAATAGCTTAAGCTTAAAGCGAATCCTTCTTAGCCAATATTACACCGATTCGCGAGCAGAAAAACACGCTCTTGGCGACAATAACGCGCTCCTTCAATCCAATCCTTTCCAAAACCCCACCTTTCTTCACCGTCAAAGACAACCCACCTACTGAGAGACAAGCGCGATCGGTAGCTTTGATCCTCACTAGCTCACTTCATTCCTTCGTTCGCTTGTCCCTCGTTTTCCATTCCCACATTTCGTAGAACTCAACCTGAATGTCGCCGACAGGCGCCCTAACGATGCCACCCAACCGACTAGTGCGATGTGTGCGTGTATGTGGGGCCAAGGCATCTCACCGACACTACTACACAACCACCGACCACGACAGGGCTGGCTGGGCCGTGGGCGACTGCTGCGTGGGAACGGCGTAGGTTCGATTATTCGTGATGGACTTACTAAATGACACACTAAAGTAATCACACGATTAGATTCCGTATCTTGTGAATTTCTTTGTGGAAGGCTGGTTTTGTAATATCAAGGCTGTGTCTCTTTTTTGCGAGGAGTTGGTTGGTTCACATGGACTTGCTCGCTGATCGCTCGTCACCGCCAGTGAGAAGGAGGTGGTTAAGTTGAGAGTAAGCATTATGCGTGCTTGGCTGTACTACACGGCAAATGATTCTGTAGAGCATGAAGGTTAGGCATGCATGTCCGGGGCAAAAAGCGTGTGTATCCGTGCATGTTGAAGTAAATCGTACGAGGGGAACGAAGTTCCGAGGAGCCGAAACTCAGTTGCAAAGAAAAGTGGTTGTTAGCACTTGTTCGCATCTACTTTTCTCCGCACGGTTTGACAGTAGGTGGCGTCGTTCTATATCGCCATGTCATGCGTACCCTTCTATTTTGGTATCTGTCAATTTTTAAGCTCAAAATCTATGGAAGGTGTTGGACCCGAGCAAAAATAACAAACTAAATTAGACTAAAAAGGCGGGCCTACTGTATAACCAAAAATAGGTATATGTCAATACAATCAGGCAACAACTGAGGAATGAGATGAATCACAGTGTCAAAAGAGAGGGTGGGCTAGATCTCTATGCTTTCAATCAACGAAATGAGCTCCCACTTCTAAGTGAACCCCCAACGTCCTCTCCCCCCACACCCGCCGCACCTCGTCACCAGAAAAGAAAAAGCGGAATACAAAAAACAAAAACAAACGCCACAAATTTATATCGTATTCGTATCCACATCCACCATATTCCAAGTACTAAGCTCGCACATGCTTACGATTACCTCATCTATACAAATCAAGTTCAGCCCTATGGCACCTAGATTTTGCGCTGGCTGAGCAAACCTAAAAAGCAAACTAAAAAGCTCCTGCTTTTCCAGCCCAAACACAAAACCACTCCCTTCGTTATCATTTCTTTCTTCAGGCGCGCGCACGCGCGCCACATTCGTACTTCAGTCCCATCTAGATCCCCATCCATTGTCAGCTCTCGAAACCATAAAAACGAGCCCCACGAAATTAGACGGATTGCGGCGTAATGTACACTCTCACATTTACCCCGCCTCATTCCCCCCGTCTAGATCTCATGTCATCAAACCCACCCCAAGAGAAATCGAACCACATAAGTGAATCCACGAGATGAACAGGATGCGGCGTACGGGACACCTAACCTTGCACTCAGCCACGAACTCACAAATAAGAATCAAATGTCCGTCCTTACGAAGGCAAAATACAGTGAGCTCCGTAGAACAAATCAAATAGTAATCCTTGTTCGGCGTGTTGAAGTGAGATTAGATAAGCTTTGTGGCAACTAGATACACACATACATACATACTCATTTAGTCTTACATGTATTTGTACATATACAAAGAAAGCGAATGACTCACAAATTTTATTTGTTGTACATGGCTGGGTGAGGCCGAATTTTTTCGCCCGGGCTGATGTACGCAGGGACAAGCGAGGGAATGGGGGCGTAATGGATAAAGACGAGATGAGGGTGGTGGCTACGCCGCCTCCTTTCATTTCTGGGCCTTATTATTACTTACTTCGA